>VZTT01018576.1:9965-42644 GCA_013400855.1 Buphagus erythrorhynchus | reverse complement strand
AAGGAAGGAAGGAAGGAAGGAAGGAAGGAAGGAAGGAAGGAAGGAAGGAAGGAAGGACAATGGAGCTGCACAAACAGCATTGAAGGGAAAAACAGTGTCAGGAAAAAGAGCATGGGAGAATGAGCAGCACTAGCTGAAGAAGCAGAAAGGGATAGAGTGGATAATGGAAAGGAAAAAATCCAACCAAGCAGAAAGGAACTGAGCTAACACATGAAGTGTCCCACAGTAATGTCCCCAGCTGCTCCAGATAACCAGCAGCTGCTTATGATGAGATGAACATTTTCAAGAAAACAAATGCTTTCTGGTTTAGTGAAGGCATGCATGTCATCCATATGTTTTTTATAGAAAGAATTTGGGGAGGTGGGGGCTACTATTAAATCACTGGGGCAGAAACATAGTTCATTGTTATTTAGGTGAGCTTTCACTACCAGCAAAAATATAAGCACCTAAAGCAGGTCATAAAATGACCTAGAAAATGACCCTCCTGAGCAGAATATCCTGGAGTTGGCTGCACTTCAATTACCAGTGCTTTTCCTTACACAACTTCAGCATTCAGGAGAAAGCAGGTGCTCCTGAGAGAATTGGTACTCTTAACCCATCTGTACTCTTAAATTTTATCCCTTAGCAAGGAATTGCTTTTAATCTGGGTATACCATGAAGTCAAAGGCCTTGAGACAGGAAAGATCCTGTGAAGTGTGTGAATCCCACTGGCCTTAGGGGGATGAAGACATTCTGTATCTTATTTGATTTTTTTTTTCCCCTCAAGCTCCACAAATTCATTACAATGGCTAGGAAGGGATATATACTCCTAGACTTGGAACTTCCCTTGGGTAGCTGCACGTCTCCCAAACACAGGTTCACAATCCTTACTAAGCCCAACTGGAAATGGCCCTTTCTTCAGGGTTTTCTGTCTAGTCTGTGCTCTTGGGTCACATGGGGAAAAGGAGCTGTTTGGGAAATGTGTGGGTGGTGAAAGAAGCAGGAGAAGAATGTTTTCCCCCCTTTTTTTTTTTATCGTGTATTATATTGATTCCTCTACCTTTAATTTCTAGAGCTGGCTCCTTTCATTGAGCAGCAAGAATGGATCCTTGTGTATCTTTGTGTGGGAAAATATGCATGCACACATGTCTCTGGCCACAAATTCAATCTGGTGTATCTGTTTGGGTTCTTTTCATGGATATTCCAGGTTATATTTTGTGGAAGTTATATTTTGAGAAAGATGCTCAGCACTGAGCTTGGCCATTTATTTCCCCTTCAGAAGCCTATGTCTAAAATCAAACCTTACAGGAGGAGTGATATTAGGGTTTAGAAGCACAAAAAGTAATCCAAGTAGTCCTTTTTTCACAGGCTACATCCACACCACCAAATAAAAGGGGTCAAGGCCATTTTGATGGCCCAGGTGACAAGTGGAACACTTACGAATTATCTGAGCTGCATTCTCCACATGAAACCGGCTGGCTTTGTGTTGTCCTAACCATTGATCTGTCCCTGGATGTCATTTGGAAGTCACAACATCATTTTTCAACTCATAACAGGCCAGCTGGGACTCTGTTGACAATTCTTCAAGAAAAAGGGTTGCAGGAAATAATTTGAGCCTGCAGTCTTGCTCTATTTTTTTATTGGTAGAGATTACTCTCTACAGAAACTTAACTACATTTCCAGCCTTTTCCAGCTCTACTTCAGGAGATTAGACTCATCAAAAACTCTGCCCCTCTCTGTTCCAGGGACCCTATTTAGTGTATGCCTCTCCTGGACATCAGCCAGGAATCCCACATGATCATATTAGGGATGTGGATTTTGGGGGCCACGGCCATCCCTGGCACAGGCCCTGGGTTTGGTTGGGCCCATTGCACTTCATCCACTATCCAGGGAAAGGATGAAGAAGAGGAAGAGGCATTTAAGTTTTTTTCTATGAAATTTAGCTGCTGGTCTGTGCTCTTTGCACACAGGGAGATCAAACCAGCCTCTGCAAATCACTTAGGTCTCCTCCTACTCGAGGTATTGGTGCTAAGTGAGAAAACAACACAATTGAGCAGAGCTAATCAGGCAATCCTGTCACACTGTTGGTCGGTGGGGTAAAAATGGAAGCTATATCCCTCTGGCTTTCTCAGCCAAAGTCATTCCTTGCAGGCAATGGCACCAAAGCAGCAGCAAAGACTTCAAAAACCCGTGGGAACTGATGGGGACAACCACTTCAAATCACCAAAGGCATGGGCTGGGAGCCAAACAAATGCTAATGAGCCCAGCTTTTAGACAATTTGGAAGAGTCATAGGAAAGGCCTGAAGCTTGGAGATCTGGCTGAAATGCCAGGTCCTGGAGGTACAGATAACACTGTAGGAAAGAGGACTCAGCAGTTCCTGTTGCAGATTATTTGCCAAAACTTATATTGCCCTAAGGGTAAGTAATCTAAAATAAACAATAAAATATGCCTGTGGAGCTGAGTACCATGTAAAGTTATCTTTGCTATGCTGAGGATTTAGCTCAGATTTGGTGTTTATCATCCAATTCATGGAAAGAACACAGAGCCAAGACTTCTCAGAAGAACCTGAAGAAAAGCCAGAAGCCTCAGAGTTGTACCAGACATAAACTGGTGTGTGTAGTGAAGAACACAACTCTCATCAGACACATTCCTGAGCAGAGCCCCCAGAGGGCTGACACTCACCCCTGGGCAGGCCTGGCAGTTCAGTTTGGTGCACCTCAGGGTGTATTTCCGAGGGGCTGACTGGAAGCAGTCACACGTTGTGCACTGATCCACCATCAGGCGCCTCCCGTGCTGAAACATCAGAACCAGTTTGTCATTGGTGACCATCCCACCAGCAAAACTCAGATCAACAAGTGACTTCAGGTTAAATCTCCTTTGTTCAATCTTGCACTGTGATTCTTTGCTAGAGAAACAAGAAAACCATGCTGCCAAGTTTCCAGTGACCCCAATTTTTTTCATCTCTAATTCCAGACCAAACAGCATGGCATAAGGCTATTTTTCAAGAAAGCCCTTTAAAAGTCCTTAATCTGAGAAATGGCATTGGCATTTCTTTGTCATTTACAAATCTAGCCAGCAAGAATGGGATCCTTGAAAGTCATGAGGAAGATTTTTTATTCTGACTGCATGGTTGCCAGGAGTTCATTTTTTGAGTGTAATGAATTGATTTGGCAAAAAGTCTTTATTCTAGAGCCATCACAACTCTCAGATTACAGGCAGAAATTGCTTGTTATCGATTTTGTAAATCTCTAAAGGCCTAAAAAGAAAAGACAAATTTAAAAACAAACAGAATTACTGACTGAAGAACTCTACGTGTCCATAGTTATAAGCAAATCAAGCTGAGCACAATTCAAATTCCCTGAGCTCTTCCCCAGCACCTTGTTTTCTGGATCCATTTTGCTTTTCAAAGCAAGCAAAAATGACATGTAAAATGCAGAGCAGAAATTCCAAACTGTTAAGAAACAAAAATATGTGGAGTCAGTAATTATGCCAAACTGTTAAGAAACAAAAATATGTGGAGTCAGTAATTGGCTAACCTTCACTGAAAGGACTTCTGAAGACAAACTCTTCCTCCCAAGTGCAAAGTCCTTCATTTCAACCCCAAAATAACAAACCACAAAGGTTGAAGGGCCAAAATGGAAGCAGCCCACTCAAGATTTTCACAAACTTCTAAAAACTAATAAATAAGGTAAATAGACAATTTTGCCAGATTATGAAGGGTTTGAATTGTGCTTTGGATATTAATGAAATGCCATCATTGATTTGACTTAGTGCTGTGCATACCCTCAGATTCCTTTTTGAATTATTAAATGCTCATGAAACAAATGGAGCAAAAACAAGAAGCTGGCTACAGTAACAATGTAAAAGAAATGCATTTATGGGTAGTTTAGGGCTAATACTCTGAAGGACAAACACTCTGAGCAGAGAATTTTTACTATATTCTTATTCTGTGCCCCAGGACAACAGAGGTCCTCAGGCCTCTATAACCAGTAACAGTAATGACTCTCTCCTGAGGTCTAGAAAAAGGATCCTCCACATAAAACATGATGAAAGAGGAAATACCAAGGGGAAGATCCCTGTCTTTTAATAGCTCAGCTTGAGACCTGAACATGGGATTCCTCAGCTTTCCAGGTTTAACCTTTTGTAGTGACTATCATTAATCTGGAGGGTTAAAAAAGCCTCAGTGGAGGCAGGCATGGGGATACACGCAGTTTTGCTGCTGGGAGAGGGAGGGCGAGCTGGTTTTGCCTGGGATACAGACAATTTCCTTCCCAGGGGCTGGAATGGGGCTGTGGTTTGGATTTGTGCTGCACACAGGGCAGATAATACAGAAATGTTGTTGTTATTGCTGAGCAGGGATTGCAGAGCCAAGGCCTTTTCTGCTTTTCCTGCTGCCAGGCTGCTGAGAAGACTGGAGGTACATGGGAGGTTGGGAGGAGACACAGCTGGGATAGGTGACCCCAACTGACCAAAGGGACATTCCAGACCTTATGGCATCATGATTGGAATATACAGTGGGGAGAAGGAGGAAGGGAGGATGTTTGGAATTATGGCATTTGACTTCCCAAGTCACCATTCTGCTTGTCTGGGAAGGCTGAACACCTGCCCAACCACAGCAAGCAGTGAATGAATTCCTTGTTTTGCTTTGCTTGCACAGCTTTTACTTTCACCTTCTGTATCCCAACCCAGGAGCTTTCTCACTTTCATCCTTCCCATTCTCTCCTCAATCCTGCAAGAGGGGAGTGAGTGAGTGGCTGCTGGCTGGGGTTACACCACAACAGATGGAGAGAAAATATCCTATGAACCTCCAGATTTCTTGTTTGATCTCAACACTGGAAAGCAGACACCAGAGTGACAGTTCTGGTGCAGACCACATGACATGGTTTATCAAAGAATGCCTCAGTGGCTCTAGGCTTTAACATCATAAAGAAAGGGACTACAGAACCACAACTGATATCACTGATATCCTCATGGAATCTTCTAACATTCCAATCGAGTACAAAATATATAAAGTTGAATTAATAAGATAATCACTGTGAGAAGCAGGAACATAGGGATTACTAGAGATAGGTTGAAATGAAATCTTCACACACAAGTGCCTTGAACTTTTGGGGGAAGGTCTTGCCCCGTTCCCAAATTTGCTTAGCATGACAGAACTGAACAAAATAATGGATTGATAATGGATAAAAGATTGTTTTCCCTTTATATAGCACACCTATCATTTGCTTTCTTGGCTAGCTTGGAACGAAATATCAACACCTGCTAACCCAGTGCCACCAAAATAACCTGCATAAAGCTCAAATTTGCTCAGATCATCTTCAAAACTGCCACTCAGTAAAAGCCTGAGAAAACAAATGAGAGATACAGATAAACCTTTTGGTAAATACAGCCATCTGCTTGGAAGCTTGCAGTTAAAACCCACAGCATTGTTAAAAGCAGCAGAGTGGATGCAATACACCAAATTACTGCAATATAATATTGGTAACCAGATACATGACAAAAATGTAAAGGGATTAAGGACACAGTCAATTACCAGAAATGCAGTAAAATATTCAAAGCTTGGAATTATTCTCAGAAGGAGTTAATGTAGAAAAGTTTTCCCTTGCTATAAAATGAAACTTGAAGCCTATTCTTAAAGGACCCAACGTAAAGGGTTTGAAATTCAGGAAGTATAAACTTCTGTGGACACCACATCTTCCTTCCTGACCAGGACTCTGGAACCAGTCACTGAAGCAGGTAATAGTACAAGACAAAGCTGTAGTGATGCCAGGTGCTCAAAATATTTCAGACATACAGCTAATTAATTTATGGTAAGTCATTAGATGAAGCTAGTTTAAGAAATTTTAGGAAATTTTTTCAATATTGCAGAACCTGAGACATTTTATTTTGAAGTTTTCAAAACACAGACACTTCTCATTTTGCCTTCAGCGTGACATTTTGTTTCAAAATGTGCTTATTTTAAATTATTTGTAAATATTTTGAAATGCTTCAAGAGAGAAAAAGTACTTTACTTGACAGATCAGGTGAACATTTTGTTGGAGAAGAAAAAAATTAGTTGGTCATGGCAGAACAGCACACAACTCTGGAAAGAGCTTTAATTTGTAATAGAGAAATTATGTGTGTATATATACACACACCGATATATAATTTATATAAGTGTGTGTATATATGTTATATATATATATAATTTATATATAATTACGTGTATATATATATATCTGGAATATATAATCCTATATAAGAGAAGGTGGCAAGAGCTGCTAATTATTGTCCTGCTTGACATTCTCTACAAATATTGTCTTTATAGGATGCCAACTAGTTCTGACAACATACAATAGAGGAAACAAGTAGAAGAATCAAAGAGAAAGATTATTCCAAAATTTATCGCTTTTAAACCAGTGTTCTGACAAGAAAGCTTTTCTTTTCTAACAAGAAAAACAAGAGTTTTTCATTGGATTTAATTCTACAGGGAAGTCATCTCTACACAGAATGATGGATGCTTGATGACATGGCTTTTGCTCTAAAAAACTGATAAGCTTATGTCTTTGGAAAAAAATACCAAAAATATATCCAAACCACAAGAAATAGATGGAGAAAGGTTCTCATTGTCACACCACTAAAGTATAAATAGATTTGAGTAAATTTACTTTTAAATAAATGAAAAAGGAAGACACATGTTGACAAAGCAGGAATGAGTAGGTTAAAGTTAGGTTAAATGACTAAAGAGAACCTGTTTCCCTGGGGGATGGTGAGAATATTTAGAGCTCTTTGACACCAGAGGTGCTGCCAGAATATGGATTTAGGGAAACAATGGACAATTGACAGAGCTCTCCAAAGATAAATATGGCATAAATGAGATCAGATGCTTAACTCCCATCATTCCCACTATCATGGGCTGGGTTAAACATGTCTTAATCTATCCATTAAATACGCAGTTGAGAAAAAATTTCCTCACAGGGCATATCAGCAGGGATCTTGAAAGGGAAAAGAGGTCAAACAGGGAGGAAGCTCAGCTTTCCTGTTCCTGCTAACAGCCAAGGAGGGATACCTCTCCTTCCCTACAGGTGGAGGAAGTCTCCATCCTCGCTTTAATCTGCCTTATCCTCTAAGCAGAATATGGGAAGGTTTTGCTTCCCCAGAGTGGGCAAGGATCACTTGTGAGATTAACCCTCATAGAGAGTTTCCTGTGTGTTTGGTAGTCTGCAAACCATTGCAAAATGCAGATTACCACAGTTTCTAAGCACTCATTTCAAGCATCCTTCGAGATAAGGAATGTTGCTGTCCCCATTTGGCAGAGATGCTCATTATCATACAGGAAGACCCTGGCAGAGTCAGGAGCTGGACATAGACGTGCTGAAGCCCTCTGGCACTGCTTTTACTCCAAGCTCTCACTTGCAGGGATTCTATCTGGAAAAAAAGCTGCCCTGTATTCTGTGTGTCTGTATATTCTGACTAGTGTGTGTCTTTCAAAAGCTCATCCATTTATTTTAATATCTTGCCATCTCAACAAGTGAAAGGAATTTGTGTCTTACCCCAATAACAGTGCCATTCAAAGGACAACCATTCAGGGGTACTGAAAAAGAACAAAGTATTCCATTTAGCATTACCATTATAATGACAATTCCAAGATTCAATCAACCACAGCTATGTTTTTTTGACTCAGTACAGTTCCAGCTTGAAGAAATTTGTATCCTGTTTCACTGTAAAGAGGCATAACTGAGCTCCTTTACATTACACCCTGAAAGGCATCAATTTGTCAGAGCTATACTTGATGCTACATAAAAATATCTCTGGCTGAGCTATTTTTTAACAAGTACATGGCAGAACATAAACTTTCCCCTCCAGTTCAAGCCTCACACTCTCAGATGAACTCAGGTTTTCTGCAAATTAAAGAGCATATATCCTCTCTTCCCACTGCTCCCTCCTCACCCTGTGGTTGCTCACACACTTATCAAATAAACATCACTGAGAGTCTTCCCAGACTGAGGCCAATTACCCAAATGTTTTGATTTAGACTTTTGAGCCAAGACTGTTAGGAGTCATAGAATCATGAAATGGCTTAGAAGGGACCTTAAAGATCATCTTGTTCCAACCCACTGCCATAGGCAAGGACACCTTCCACTAGCCCAGGGTGCTCAGAGCCCCATCCAACCTGGCCTGGGACACTTCCAGGGATGGGGCAGCCACAGCTTCTCTGGGAAACCTGTGCCAGNCTCTCCATCTTTCGTATAGGCTCCCTTCAGGTAATGGAAGGCAGGATCCCCCCTCCCCTTTTGCCCACAGGACTTTGGATGCAGCAGCATGTGCTTCTGTACTCAGCGTCTGAATTACACAGGAGCCTTCCAAAGTGGGGCTACACTTCCAAAACACACACTTTTAAAATTGTTGTTGAGAAACAGAAAATCACCCCACAGAACAATTCATGCAGGAGTGATCCCATTTGTCATCCCCCAAACCTTACCACATCTGCAGGAAGGACAGCAGTCTATCACTTGGTCACAGCGCAGCTCAGTTCCCTCTGGACAGTCAGGCACATCCATTTGGGTGCAAGAAACATTCTTTTGCTGCACAAAAACCTCATTGTTCACCCGGACACACTCGTTGACAATGCAGGGGTTCCAGGGAGATCGCCACGCTGTGCCAACCTGAGGGGAAGTTGTGAGAGGATGAAACACAAGCAGCAGTATTTGTGCCCCTGGATAGAGGGAAGGCCATCCCAGCCAGATGCTGGCTTGCCAAAAGCACATTTACTGCATCAGGAACAGTGTCGCTCAACAGTTCTCCACAAACCCTTACCGTGACAATCCATTTACAGAGCATGCTGAGTTTGTAGAGAATAAGAATTACAGGAGTATCCTTCAAAAGGGACAGGTCAAATAACATGTGAAGAAGGAAAAGCACTCCTAACTGGAGTTAATTCTGCATTTATTCCCTGGTGACTGGCTGTACTGCACTGCAGCTGAGCAGCCTCTCTTTATTCTGCAACCTGCTGCAAATAAGCTCTGCTAAGCCCAAAGGAGGCTTTAGCAACAGGCTCTAGACCTGAAACACTTGCAAATGTAGAAAAGACAAGATCCTGTTGACAGTTCTCTTATTATCATCACCCACAGGCCAGACAAAGCAGGAACTTCAAGTGCTATTTATGGGAACAGACACCAACAGAGGCCAGGAGGAAGATGCTGCCAGAGTTCAGTGCTGGGAGGAGCTGCTCACTGCTTTGTGGTTTTATTCCTTCACTGATACCACTCTGATATACTTCAAGAACAGCAAAACTGAAGATCAGATCCCCAATTGCAATCAATTCATCTTTGCTCAGAAAGTGAGGAAACACATTCTTCTAGTGGGTTAAATGCTTAATTCCTCACTAATGGCAGAAGAGTTACAAGAGGACATAGTAAGGAAGAGACTGCAGAGTATTAATAATGTGTTAGGACAAAAAAAAAAGTCAGTGAGAGACAGTGAGACACAAAAATAGGCCTTCTGAAGGCTTGTTTGATGAAGCAGAAAAGAATAGTGATCCATATTAAGAAATCTCTTTGTTAAAACCAGGAAAAAGTTAGGTCGCAAAATGATACTTTAACAAGCTTTTTTGTTTTTAAAACAGCAGCAGATTGCAAGACAAATTAGCTGGATAATTTAAACAAATAGCTGATACCCAATGAACATTCTTTCAAGCTACAATTACTAAAATTAGTAATTGTACACAAAATATCTGGCCCAGAAAAGGGTGGGGAGGATTTGCATGTGAGAATTGACTGGGCAGGTCACAGGATACCCAAAACATTGTCTCTCAGTGCTGCTTGATGTATAGAAGAAAAAGCTGGTATCATCTTCAACTCCTTCCATGGAACACAAAATAATTCCAGGGGGCTTTTGCTAGGAGGGAAAGTGTGCATCCCACTGGTGCCTCACCTCATGCAAAGGAGGATCTTCATCACCCCGAGGCCAAAAGTGCAGCTCCTCACAGGCAGTTTTCTGACATCTCCCACAGCACTCCCCCTCTGGCACAATGTACTTGTAGCCCTGGAGGAGGAAAGGAAAGAAAAGGACTGACTTATGCAGGAAGAGGAGGCAAACAAGAATATCAATCCCAGCATCTTCTTTTAGGATCAATACTTAATGTTAGCAACCTTTTATGAAAAGGAGAGTTTGGAAAAGGACACATATAATTGTGAGGAATTTTTTTAATAATTAAAAAAATACCTTTTTTTTTTTTAATATATAACAGTATTTTACAAAGGCAAATTAAAAGTAAAAATTGCTCTTGTGGAATCTTGGAGGTTAATCAGCACTCACAACTGCCCTTCCCATTCCAGAAAATTCAAGGGTAGGATTCAGTCTGAGCACATTCAGACATCCGTGTTTAAGCAGAGAGAGGATGCAGGTTGCTCAGACATGTAATCCAGGGACTGCTTTTGACTGATCATTTCATCTTTTCATAGAATCATTTAGGTTAAAAAAACCCTTTAAGACCAAGTTAAACCATTAACCCAGCACTGCCAGGTCCAACACAGTTGGATCAACTGTGCCAACAGTTTACCTGCAAAAGGCATTTGAAAAAAATTCTACAAATTAAGATAACAAAATGAAACTACTATGCAACACTAGAGATCACGTATTTTAAAGTCTAACACTTAATTGTGGAAAACTAAATAAACAGCATGAAAATTGAATAGTAGGCACTCTGTTGCTAAGGAAAAATCTTACAAATCCAGCAAAATAGGTCAAAAAAAAAAACAGCCCACAGAAACAAGAATCTCAACTCTCACTTTTAATACACATTCATCTCCTAAAGCAAGCAGCCAAATACCAAAACAGTGAAATATCTAAGTGCAAGAAAGCAAAAAGTTTTAATCTAATTAGAAATAAAATATTCTGTATGTAATAGCTAGGCAGTCTCCAAAGAGCAAAACATAACTCTTATCTCAGTACAGAGTTGAAGGAAAGATGATCTGTCACATAACATTGTTCATGTGAAAAATGCCTGTAAAAATAAGCATTATTTGATTTTGATCAAACTGAATTACTGAGGGATTCCCAAGTGCTCTTTCCCTTCATGAACTGTCCCTGATTTACAATATGAAGCACATCAGCAAACCTCAATAATCAATGGACTTTGATATGGAAGTTTATTTCATATAATGTCCTAAAATGTGATGCCTAAAATGTGACCTTGACCCAGCTGTGTGAGAAAAATTATGCTGTTGAGCATTTGGTTTTTGATTACTTTTATCTGCTAAATACATGTCTGAAGCATCAGGTGCAACTTTCTGCATGGCAAATTCAAGAGAAGTAAAATCCAAGAGCTAGTACATGCTATGGGGTTTTCAGGGTTTTTTTCTTTTTGTGTAGCAAGGTAAAAAAAAAATCTCCAAGCTGTTTTCACAGAAGTCAGATGACACTGTCAAAAATGATACTGCACAACTTTAACACCTGGCAATGAAATTAAAAGCCAGGAGCAGCAGAGAGTCTAAATATCATCACAGTAATGATTCATGATTAAAGGATGCATTTGATATCCATAAAACTTTTAATGCCATCTACTCTGAACTGAAAAGTAAGTTTAAAAGGTCAATTCAAACTGGATGACAGTGCTGCTGATGTCCTTGGTATGTATGGCAAGGAGTAAACAAAGGGAAAAAAAAAAATCTGAGCTATCCATGTAGTCTAACAGTTACAGTTTTGGTTGTACAGCCTTGAGAACCATTAAAGGAGCTGAAGAAATGACAAATTCCCATAAAGAACTGGCATCGTTTCCACCAAGTCTTTTTATGTGTTTTTAACCAGATTTTTTTTGATGCTGCAATGTCAAGGAGCTGTAGCTCTGCATTAATGAGATTTTATTGGAATAACAAATTATTGATAAATTATTGATATGAGCTGAAACACAGCCAGATACTTTAGACCTAATATTTAATAAAAATTGCAATAATAGAGACAAGACTTTTCTACACATGGAAACTGAAGGGATTCTCTTGCAACAGGTAAAAACTCCCACATCTACTCTCATGGTTTTTACTGGATTTGGCATCCTCAGACTTTCTCACCAAACTCTGCAATTGCTTTGCTGTTTTTTTTTTTTTCCTAACGGATTGAGGTTTTTTGGTTGGTCCTAGAGAATGATGCAGTATTTAAGATATACAAGGATCATTGAGTCCAGTTCCTGGCCCTGCACAGGACACCCCAACAATCCCACCATGTCCCAATACACTTCTTGAGCTCTGTCAGGCTTTGAGCCATGACTATTCCCTGGGGAGCTGTTCCAGTGCCCAACCACCCTCTGGGAGAAGAACCTTTTCCTAATATCTGGCTTAAATCACATTCCTCTACCAACTCTCTGTAGCAATTATCTGGCTGTTCTTGTTTGACCACCTAAATCAATATAACAAAATGGCTCATACTTCCTTTGCAGGGTTCCAAAACTAAACCACAGGGTTTTAGAGGATGTAGCAGATGTCTGAGCACAATAAAGGTCCCAGCATGAGGTGTTATTACTGCTACAATAGGCAGACCTGAAATGGGAACGTCAGAAAGTGAACTTGAGCTAGAACAGACATCTGCAATTGAACTTCAGCCATCATGGACACTTATTGTGCAAGTGGTGTAAATGACAGACACTTCAGGATGCAGTTTTTCTTCTATCAAAATGTAAAATAAATTTACACAGATTTTCTTGGCAGCAGAATGCAATGCTAAAACAATAACCCTAAAATAAAGTCAATAATGCTCAGACTTATGCTCTTAGATTCTGCTCCCAAGATAATCTGTTGCCACAACACTTATTTTTCTAATTTTCTCTGGTTACTCTCTAAACAAGGAGGCTTAAAAGGGATCATTGCAGGTCCCCACCAGGGCTCTGCTGGTTATTGCACTGGTTTAAGTGTTACTCACCCGAGAGCAGAATGTGTCACATTCTTTGTCATGACACTCCATCATCTGAAGTCCTGTAACATCATCCCTCACACCAGTGCAAGAGCATTCCCTGCATCCATCTTCCCAGGTTGTCCCAACAGGATAGACTATGTTGTTGTGCACACACACCTATTAAATGCAATAATCAATACATAAAAGAGCACATTGCTACTGTCAGGGCACACTGCTGGTTCCAAAACACTGCATTTTAAGGTGTGAAGCCAACCATAAATTCAATGGAATATTTTGAATACTTTAGAAATGCTACAGGTCTTAAAACTGTGGCCAGTCTGTTGAGGAAAGGAAAAATAAGCACAAACAAGGCTACTGTTTTATGCAAAATAAATTGGAGAATTTTATCTGCAGTTGGTGGAGTTGCCCAGGGTCTCATTTTCCCTGTAAGTATAATGTGACAATATTTTAGAATAATAAACAGTAAGTCCTTAAGAAGGAGCCTTGAAGACAAAACTGCTTCCAGCTAAACCATCTGATTTGAAGAGATCCTACTTGGAGCTAAAATCTTTCATCCTCTGGTATCCTCAGGCCACCATAGCTACCCTTAAAAAGCAGAGCCATCCCTTATATTGGACTTTCTATTAGTAAATTTTACAGATTGGTATTAAAGAGAGAACATAATTTATTTTTATAGCTAGAGCAAGTAAGTCACAGAGGCATAAAATAAATTATGCAAGGTCATGAACTACTTAGAAATGGACAATAAAAGGTAGATGTCCCGAGCTGCAAGACAATGTAACCCTACATTCAGGTTTAATGAAAAAAATTACAGTGCCCTGCACCCTCTTCTCTAAGAAACTTTATCTTAAAGGTTAACATAATATAACAACTTAATAAAAGGTTGGCAAAATAAGAAAAATATACCCTAGTGAAGCTTTAGCAGAGTCATAATTTGGCAAAAACTTAAAAATGGCAATATAGCTCTTAAAAGACACATCACCTTCTCAGGCAGAGACAAAGGTAATCAATGAGCACAAGGAATTTTAGGTCTAAGGTGTACCAAATATGTCAATATATTTAGTATGGGATTAGAAGAATATATAGTAACAGTAGTGGTCCCATAGTATGTACATCTGTTACCTGAAAACAAAAATTGCCTCTGAAATTCCTGATTTGAGTGACTTTTAAGCTTCAAATGGTTTTTTTTTGTATTATCTCAAAGTTACAAAAAATGGATTGGTTAAGTCAAAATAAATTACTGTAATAAAAGAAGCAACAGTATGAAGTAATAGTGTGTTTCTTTCAAGCACTTGTAAATTAAAAATGCCCTGGCATCACTTTCCAGAAGTCTCATTGGGGGTTTATTCATATCTAGGTGGCTGCCTGCTGGATCTGGTGCTCCATATGGAAAAGACACTGTCATCCATGGAAAAGACATTTCACTTCCCTTACCCGGTCTGGAATGCAGGTGGTGGATACACAGCCACAGTCATTGGTGAGAGACTGGGAGAGATAGCCCAGAGGGCAGCTCACTGTGGAGTTCCTACAGCTGCAGGTACACTCATATTTATCACAGCACTCCGTCTGGACAATGGTCAGCGTCCGGTGTGATGGGCAGGAGAGTCCTGGGATGGAGCTGCACATTTCCCTGTTGCAGGCTGGCAGGAAGAGGTGGGCACTGTGTCAAACTCATGGATTTTCAGAGTGCTGCCAGTGAACAGGACAGTTCTCTGGCAGCAAGGCATTAATCATCACCTTAAACTGTCATAAATCTGCTTAAAGCCTGAGGAGTAATGCAGATATAAAAGGCTCAGGAAAGTTCCTGCCCTGCCAAAAAAAATTCTTGTCTCATACACAAACAAGAAGATTTATAAAATAAGCATCAAGGTCAGAGAACACATGTCCAAGAGTAAAGTGTTTCTCTTGTCCTTAATTTGAAAGTGTACTCAAAGTGCCAACAATATACTTCTGCCAAGTCTGGGAAATCATTACACGTCTGTTGGCACCAAAATTAAACCTTTCAGAGGGGGAAAAATAATGCCTAAAGGAAGTTGTCAGTGTTGCTTAAAGGCAGTGTTCCAGTGTCACTCCCTGCTAGGAAAAATTATCTTACCACATGTGTAATTTGGTCTGCATTCTCCAGGGTTGGTCAGGGCAAGCTGCAGGCCAAACTCACAGACAGGGGCAGGAGGCAAATCACAGGAAACCAGGTCACACACTAAGAGCAGAAATTCAGACAGTGCTTAAAACCACGCCTACTTAGTCCTCAAGAAAAGACACACACACATGCACATCCCCATTAAACTCACACTCAATTGCTGTCTTAAAATATGAAGTACATTAGAGTTCAATAGGTCAGAGTTTGTTTTCAAAATAGCTTAGAGAAGAGTTCAAGCTCGGGTTATGGGGATTAAGGTTCTAATGTTATATTTAATGGGCAAATATAGATGATGCAAATATAAATGCTTGAGAAAAAAATGATTCAATGTCATTTAGACAAAAACAAATTGCTCCATTCCTTTCTCATCTACTACAGAAAGAGGGACAAAGTTGGAAGTGAATGGAGACTCATATCCTTAGGAGCTGTTTGGTTTTCCACATGGATGATTGCACAACCATTCAGTGGTATCAAAAATGCAACACTGATTTAAATATATTTATTTTTAAAGGGACTATATACCTTAGAAATACCTGGTAAAAGTACAGACCAAGAAGATTCCAAGAGTTTACAGGAACCTACCACACTCATACTCAGGGCAGCACTGGCCAGGGCCCCTGCGCAGGCGAGCGACTTCACACGGACCACACTGGGCAGCTGCAGAAAACATCCACAAAACAAGTTTGGATAAGAACTAGGAAGCCAAGAACCAAAAGTGCAATTCATGTCCAAATACAGAGCTGAATGAATTTACGTTTGACAGTCGGGCAGGGTCGGACCGTGCAGTTTATCCTCTTGTTCTCAAGACACGTGCAGATCTTGCAGGGCTCGTTCTCAGGAATCCATGTCTCCAGGTGCTGAAGGAAAGAACCCCAACAGAGTGTTAGATAGAAATCCCATGCTCTGGTCACCAGTATGATGGGATGGGAGGATGGAAGTGGGTGAGGGGGAGTAACATGAACCTGGAAAATCAGAAAATTTATGCAGATTTATCCACGAAGGGTTGGTTGCTCTGATAACAGTAAAAAACTAAGGAGACACATAATTCTGCAATGATTGAAGTGTGCCAATTTAGAAAAAGATGTAAAGAATGCGTGGATGGGATGAGGAATTACTATTGTTTTAAGCATCAAAAATGCTCAGATATAAATGCAATTGCAGGCTATTGTGAGTAACAGTGGACTGGTGCAATTACATACCATGATTGCATGTTCAGTGGTAATAAGGGAAACAGCATTATTTTGGGAAAAACAGAGAAGTGTCTGCTTTCCCTAATTAGTAAGTCTTCAACGCAGAGAAATAAATAGTGCATATTTTTATATTAAGACTATTTGGAGTATCATCACTTGACTCTCCAGTGGACTGAAGACTGGAGAAGCACTATATCACCTCTAAAACTGAAACCATCACTGTGGTGACTACCTGGGGGTCATGAGCACATTCAGAAACCACCAGTAAAGAGAATAAGCTTTCAGTTACTGCTCCTTCCCATGAGAGCAGAAATCATTGATATTAAAGCTGCAGTTACCCACACAGAACTATGCACATTTAACACCCATGTGAATAGGGAGATGAGAGTGGAAGGATGCATTATCAGACATTTTAATTTGCACAACCAATCCAGGCTCTGGGTGAGAACGTGTAGAGCAGGTCAGGATTCCATCAAAAATGCTGTCATCTGGAAAACTTTGGAGCATGGTATAAACTAGCACTCTGCTGAGTCCTTTAGAGGTAGGAAGGAAAAAAAAAAGGAGAAATCTAAGCATACTGCACCTATACTGAGAGATAGTTACATGTTTTAAGCCACTGTGTGTGTGTTGGGACTAAAATCCCATAAGCCCAAACACAGTCTAGAGTAGAAAAGAAAAGAGCAATGAACACCAGAAGAGAAGGAGGTTAAGGAAATCCTGACCCAAGTGCCTGTTGTGTTGCTCACAAAGCTAAGCCTGCAATGATGGAGAGGCAAAATGGCTTCATGAGCTGATCTTCCCCTGTCCTCCACTCCCTAAAATTCTCATTAAGGATCTAAAGCCCATAAAACACTGCAATTAAAGTCCCTTCTCCTTCAAATCCTATAACAAAAATGTGGATTGAAGTGGACTGGCTGATCTTAGAGTGCAAACTTTAAGAGCTGAGTAGCTGGGGGTGAAGAGCAATCACCCTGTTACTTGGACCAGGGGACACAGGGGAGAGGAGTTTGGGACAGGGGACACACCCACTGTGTGATGCTGGAATCACCAGTCTTTCACTGCAGTCTTGTACCCAGCATCCACAGCTTTTCCCAACCCCACGCTACCACAGAGAGGGCTGCCTTAACTAAGCAACGTGGATTTTCAGTAAAACCAAAATGAGGAATGTCATCAAAGGAATAATTCTCAAAAAAAAAAAAAGTAAAATAGACAAATACCACTTGACATAAGGTTGACGTGGTCTCACCACTCCCCACCAATCACTGGAAATATTTCATACATGATTTGGAAGGGACCCACAAGGATCATTGAGTCCAGCTCCTGGCCCTGCACAGACACCCCAACAATCCCACCCTGTGCATCCCTGGGAGCGTTGTCCAAACACTCCTGGAGCTCTGGCAGCCTTGGGGCTGTGACCATTCCCTGGGGAGCCTGGGCAGTGCCCAGCACCCTCTGGGGGAAGAACCTTTCCCTGATATCCACCCTAACCCTGCCCTGACACAGCTCCAGCCGTTCCCTGGGTCCTGTCCCTGGTCACAAGGAGTTTGATGCCTGTCTCTCCACTGCCCCCCATGAGGATTTCAGTTAGCTTTGCAAAGACAATACAACACATTTTTAAAGTAAAGGATTCAGACTTATGATTGTCATTACTTGTAAAAATATGTTAAATTGAGATGTTTATCTTGGTAAATATTCACTTATGCCATCACTCTTCCTCTCTTCCCACTAGACCCCCCTCCACATGGAATTGTCATGCCTTGCCAGGTCTGTACAGTCCCAGCTGTGGTCTTTATGTCCAGTCCCAGCCAATTTCACACTAGGGGAGCTAAATGGGGCTGACAGCCAGCAGATTAGGAGGAACTGAACTAGAAAATAAAGTATCCAAAGGGAAAACAGATTTGCTTTCAAAGGTGTGAGCTCCAACCACTGCCAGAGGTTGCTGTGCATGTAGTTACCTGATGCTGTGTGCCATCCTCACTGACACACTGAGTGCAGACTTCTTCACTAACACAGCTGTCACCAAAAATCACCTTTCCCTCTGGGCAGAAGCAGCCTTCCGTGGGATAATCCTTGCAGACACTGATTTTGGTATTATTCTCACAGCTCTTCACACAGGCTATGTGGCAGTGGTCGTATGTCAGATGTGGGGCACATTTCATTGCTGAGCAAGACAGAGAAGAAAACACAACCTTTGTCTAAAGAGATCTAAGGAAATGCAGATCAGTCTTTCCACTCAAGTTTTCTTTAGAATTTTTTTCAGTTTTAGAAAGCCAGCACCCAATGAGTGGATCTGGTCCCTTAAAGCACAAATCAGAAAATCACATTTTTAGGTCACATGAATCAGCAGCAACATATGACTCACCCCAATAATGATACAATAGTTTAGGTGAGTGTTTACCTGTCAGATTTTCTTTCCAACACTGGGCCATAGACATAAGAATTTAGAACCTTGTGTATGGTAACAGTGCATGGTTAAAAGATAGTCAGAACAGACTAAATCATTGAAAAAAGATTTTTTTTTTTTTAACTTGATAGGCAGTAGTATTCCCA
Organism: Buphagus erythrorhynchus; assembly: GCA_013400855.1. Classification (NCBI taxonomy): domain Eukaryota; kingdom Metazoa; phylum Chordata; class Aves; order Passeriformes; family Sturnidae; genus Buphagus; species Buphagus erythrorhynchus. Next base: position 23,898 of record VZTT01018576.1, on the reverse strand, counting down.
TAGAACTAAAGAAAGCTAACAAAGAACATCTTGTTACTTCAAAACTGAACCTGCTGGATTTCTGCATCTTTTTAACTGAATTGTCTTATTAACATAATTAACTGAATCAAGGAAAGTTGCATAACCCTGTAAGCCAACAGAAAATTTTTACTGATGTGTTCACAAACCTGAGGATATTGTACCGAAAACACAAAATTTTGTATTGCAAACACAAAATTAGGGCTACAGCTATTCAAAAAGCCTTTGGACACAGCTTCCATACTGTGTATTCCCTTAAGTATATTTTCTCTACAGCTTCAATTAGAAAAAGTGTTTCTTATTTCCCAGTCTGTGACTGCTGCGAAGTTTATAAAACTTTCTTTCAGTCCCCTGATAAAAAACACTGAAAGAAAACCTGAGCTCCCAAACAAACAAACTAGAAAACATTCATCAGCTAAACTGTCTACACACATCTTGCAGCCAATGGAGACAGAAAAAAAAAAGTCTTTAACATTAACCCTTTCCACATTAAAGCCATTTATTTTATATAATCATAAAATGGCTTGGTCTGGAAGGGAGGACCTTAAAGATCATATTGTTCCAACGCCCCTGCCATGGGCAGGGACACCTTCCACTATCCCAGGTTGCTCAGAGCCCCATCCAACCTGGCTTTGGACACTGCCAGGGATGGGGCAGCCACAGCTTCTCTGGGAAACCTGTGCCAGGGCCTCAGCACCCTCACAGGAAACAATTCCTTCCCAATATCCAACCTAACCCTGCTCTCTGTCAGTGTGAAGCCATTCCCCCTTGTAGTGTCACTCCAGGCCCTTGCCAAGAGTCTCTCTCCATCTTTCCTGTGGGCTCCCTTCAGGCACTGGAAGGCCACAATGAGGTCACCCCAAAGCCTTGTCTTTTACAGGCTGGATATATCTGAATTACAGAGAGTATATTCACCCACCCAGGAAGAGCAATCAGGAAGGATTTGTAGTGCTTGGAATGTCCCAAAATGGCATGACAAGTAAAATTCCTCAAGAATGACAGTGGACTAGGAGGGAAGCAAGGTAATCCAGAACTGTGCTACTGGTATTAAAAATATAGTGGTAGAGTGATTATTAAGCTGTAATGTCTATTTAGTGATTAATACAACTTGGAAAAATCAAATGCTGACAATTTAAATTTTTGGTAGCTGCACACAGGCATTTGCTGGAAGAAGGACGATGATGTTATTGTTAGGACACTTAAGACTTTTATGCAATTAGTGTTAAAATGAGCAACTCTTTGCCTATCCTTGTACAAGCTGTGTAACCAGACAGGAATTTGAAAACTGCACAGAGTTATTAAGGTAATCTCTGACATCCAGCTTTGGACATTACAATTTGCAAAGTCTGGCTGAGGCACTGAATTTGGAAAATGGCTGGCAATGTTCTCCTTCTGCTTTCTAGGACTATACTCCAATCAGACTGTATTCAGTAACCTATGATCCTGGAAAGATATTTCAAACATCAACTGGATGCTCAGGGCAAACTCACACTGACATTCTTGACTTCCTATCCCACCATTTCCTTAATCTAGAGGAAACTCAGTCCAGAGTTCAAAACATGAAAAAAGCATTTGTTTTACACTTTTTTTTGGTATCATGCCTTTAGGATACTGGTTCTCCAGTTTTGAAATGAAAAGTGTCCAGGGAAAGAAGACAAAGCAACAAGAAAAAACTCAACAAGAGAGTCAGGAGGTGAGAAAACCAACTGGGACATCAAGGCACTCTGTGAGGAGGTAGCTGGGAAAAAATGCCTACACACATCCACATCTAAGGCACTTGACTAAACCAGACATGCTGAGGGACTATCTCAATGTCTGCAACCATCACTGCAGAAAGGTTAACAGGAGAAAGTGGAGAACAAGCCACCTCAAGAGTTAGTTGTTTGTACTTAATGATACCTCTTATTTTTGACAGATCTTTAGGTATGCCTCCTAATAGGGCTTTCAGGAAAAACAGGAACAAAAAAAAGTGAAAAAAAAAAAACAGGAAGAGAAAGCAGAACTACTTGTCTATGAGAATTTAGGAGAGAAGGTATACAAAGCAACAGCTGTCTGGGTTTGGCTCTAGCATGGGGGTATTGCTTGCCTTGGTTGGGTTCTGGTAATGTGCAATACTCACACTCTGCTACACTGCTTTCCCACAGCACAAACTTTTTACCTCTAAAACACAAGCAAAATGCAGGCAGAAGGAGAACCAGATTTGCAAAGCAAATTACAGCTTGTTCAGCCTAGCTGGCATGTCCTGGCAAGAAATGACACCACAGAAAGAGGCCTTTGCCCAATTTTTCCCCGTAGCAGAAACTCAAAATCACACTGGCTCTGCCACAACATTCTCAAAAGTTTCCGTTTTGATGGAAATGGGAGGAATTTGTGAAACTGTTACAAAAAAAAGTCTTATTTTGTGTACGACAGTGACAGGCTGGGAAGCAGTTCCACTAGTCCAAAGTACAAGTTTCCCTGCCCACCTCAGACCCCCCAAAGTCTGTATCAACGCAATGATATCTGCTGCTAAAAGAGCCTGGCAGACTCTCAGCCCAAACCTGGTGCCACAAAGGTTCAGTGGCTGCAGAGCCAGGTAGTGTCACATAGCTGGGGGTACCTGTTCACAGTACCTTTATTTCCCTCTAGCCTGGAATTTTACCAGTTAGCAGTTCACCAAGAAACACTTCTTTCATAACATTCAGCTTGGTGGGCGACCAACCAGCTACGAGATCTGCAATACCACTTGTACAATAAACCTGATCTGGAACATTGAAAAAATTAACTTTACAGGGATGAGATGTCCCAAAGCAGGGCAATTCCTACGTCAGTTTGAACACAGAGCAAACTCTTACGGCAAAGCTCGGGCGTTCTCCAGTCCACACAGACGCCGTACTCCCTGCAGATGTGAGCGTAGGACGTGATCATCTCACAGGCCTCCTCCTCGTAGCAGCTGCTCTCCATGCAGGCCTCGTAGAACATGTTGGGGGTGATGATGCTGTGGCACTCCTCAAAGCGCTCCGAGAGCAGCAGGCGGCAGTGGCCGGGCGCGCGCTCCGAGCACCGCTCCTCCCGCCGGCTCTCGCAGACCCTGCCCGGCTCTGGCACTGTCCAGTCCTGGATAAACACAATGCTGTCTGCAGTGACCGAGCCATTGCGCAGCGTCAGGTCATTGGCGTGGTTCTGGTCACACAGCCCTGGCACGGTGAGTAAAGGGAGAAGAAAAATCTCTGAGTAATCAGCACTAAAATAAACCTGCAAAAAAACAGGGGTGGGACCGATGATGCTGGTCAAGGCAGCTCGAGAAATTAATGATATTTTTTATACCTATTATCAATAGAGGCATAAATACCCTGAGTCTAGTTTCTCATTTCCTCACTAAAGGAAGTACAGGTTATGCCACAGAGGTGTAATCTCTGTACAGATTACACCACTGAGGATACCGTAGAATTAACTCACCCTGGTGATGCCTGGAGGAGCTGGAACAGAGGCTACACAGAGTTAAGGGGAATAAAATGGGTATTTATTGGGAGGCCTTCAAAGGCCACACCCTGGCAGTGTCAGTGCCACAGTCGTGACCCCTGCCTGGATGGCTCCAAGACGGAAGCAAAAGAGGTCTTGGTCTCACATCTTTATAGGTTTTAGTCCTGTGGGAATCCTTAAAATCAGAGGGTTTTGGGAAAGCTGCAAAAAAGCAGGCCTCAGNCTGTTGCTGAGGATGTGAGCTGCTGGCATCTTCCCGCTGTCCCAACCTTGTAATGAGACTGATGCTTGGGAGGAAAAAATAATAATAAAGCAGCTTGAGACGCATTCCACAGCAGTCCCATCCTGTTTGTGCTTTTGTGTGTAAAGACCCCTGGCTGGCATTGTCGTGAATTTGCATGCAGGAGTTAACTGTCCAATTAATAGTCTCAAATCATGAAGTTTCATCCTCCTTGCTTGCCTGCTTGTCCGCCCTCCTCTTTTCACATTGTTTATGCTTAGGGCCTGAAGTTTGAAGAAATTGTCCTTGAGTCCTTAGCTGGACTAGGACTGTTTTGTCTTCACTGCCCAAGCACAACAGAAAAGCACACCTAAGCAGAACAGAAAAACTTAAAACTTAAGGTATCACAGGTAGCAGTTGCCCTCTCAAATTTTTCACCTTCACTGCAAGCACTGGTCATACTTCTCACAGAAGTGAATTTGTCAGAATCTAAAACTAAACCCTCATCCAAAAATAAAAAGCACAAATCTCCTTGAAAAGATAACTTGAAGCAAGAAAAACCAGAAAGCTATCTCTGCTGTTCTTTCTAAAGTATTACTGGGCATCAGTGAGCTGTTACATTGGGGATGAGAGCAGAAAAACTTACACAGATTTCCAATATTCCCCCAAAAGTGTGGGACCAGTTCAGCCAGAGAGTTTACAGATTTGGAGACTCACAAATAGCAAAAAAATAAATAGAAGTTCAAGCCCAAGTAGGAAGCTGTTAAAAGTGCTAACTTTCAAACTTACCACAAAGCCCTTTTGTTCCTGAAGAAAAGCTCTTTGAATTAAGTCTAAGAATAAATTCATTGTTTCTTGGAGTAAATGTGAGATTATGTCCAAGATGAGAGAACTTGATTTCATGCATTATTTCTCCATAGGCAGTGACTTCAAACAAGCTGCTGGAATAGGGGATAAGGACCCTTTCACCATTAACAGTCACCTGTTTAAGAAAAAAAAGGTGAAATGGTCACATCAGTTCTAGCAAGCAGCTCCAAATCAACCCAATTTTACAGTTGAAGCACATTTTGACTTGACAAATACCTGAAGGTCCAACTGAACATAAGAAACAATTTTGCCAGTTGAAGGTTTCTATTGAGTCTAAAAACATAAAGAAGTACTTGACCTTCATCCTGTGAATTACATGAACAACTCTTCCAACATTTTCCAATATAAGTGCACTCTTTGAGCACCACATGTTTACAGACTAACCACTTCATGCTGTGAGGTTCAAATGATGCCTCAGTGGATGTCAAGGCTGTCCAGCACCATGCAGAACTTGGTGTAGGTGTTTTGGTCCACTCTATTTTGCTACACGAGTCAGAAGAGATCATTTTAGCAAGATGACCAACTCCTGTATGTCTGAGTAGCCAGAGGCTGAAAAATGGCTTGAGTTTGAATATTCTCTGCCTATAAAACAGATGTAATGCATACTAAGCTGCCCTTTCTTCTAAAGCTGAGGTCCAGTTGCACACAAGGTGAGGAGTAACTCCCTAGACCTTCAGCTGGCCAGTCAGGCACAGCTCTGTGAGGAGCAGAGCGCTCTCCCACGGACCAAACACAGCATGAAGGACCTCTACCCAAAGTGGGGAGTCAGAGTGCAGTATGTCCTGTCTGTAATCCTGCCTTTCTGGCACAAGTGTCAGGGACACAAAGCCTAATCCCACGTTCTTGACATTGGCACACCAGCACAACAGGGAGAACAAGACGAGAAACGTGACTGGCTCATTCTGTGAATAGATTGTATCATGAAATGGAGAAGAGATGTTAAAAATAGGCTGAAACTGGATCAAGGGAAGAAATTTGCCCCCCATAACCTGAATTCTGCAGCAAGAGCAGACAATGCACAGATGAATTCATGGAGTTTGCTTACTGCCATGTCGCTGAAGAGCTGCACTGCCACCCCACGATGCTTCACTTCGATGGAGTCCATGCAGTTCATCCTGGGTGCTGCTTTGCATGGCCCTTCATGGAGCAGCACTTCAACATCGTGGGGCAAGTCTTCAAATAAGGTGTAGGAGCAGTTTCCAGTCAGCTTAAAATTCAGCCCATCAAAAGTGACAATATGTTGAGATGAACTTCCTATACAGACACCTGAAAATAAACAACAACAAATAAATTTAAAAGCAAATGCCTACATGTTTTTTTACTGTTTCTCCACAACTTTTGTTGGCATGGGGAACCAACTAACTGGGAAAGAGAGGAAGGTAATGAATTGAAAATGCAGCAGCAAACATTAATAAATGTATATACTTCATAATATGTATATAGATAAATGTAAATACTTCATCACATGTGGAGGTTTTCTGCAATATCTTTTTCTGGGAACAGTAAGTATTATAAAAGATTTGGATAAACTTGTAGAAAATCCCTTTACCTAAAACTTATTTATATTCAATAAGATTTAGTAATAGATTTATGTAAAATGAAAGAGGGAAAATCCCTTTCCTATTTGTAGAAATACTGTAATGCNTTTTTCTGGGAACAGTAAGTATTATAAAAGATTTGGATAAACTTGTAGAAAATCCCTTTGCCTAAAACTTATTCATATTCAATGTGATTTAGTAATAGATTTTATGTAAAAATGAAACAGGGAAAATCCCTTTCCTGTTTGTAGAAATACTGTAATGCAAATGTTCAACCTTTGTATTGCATTATATCCTATACAGCGTTACATTTAATTCCAAATAACACTATTTCACCCTTATCAGACATGACACAAGTTGAGACCCAAGAACTTTGTTTTTCAGACAGGAAACAGGAAAACTGCAGAGAAATAATATGCACAGGACAAACCAATGGCCAGCTGACAGCCTGGCTGTTGGGTTATAAACACTTCCTTGTCTCCAAAAACTGGAAAACAAGGAAGATTATCATCTCAGAAGAACCAAAACAAGACCTGACGCTTCTAGCTCATATGTTTTCAAATCTCTTGCTTAAAGGATAATAAGGACAATAAAATCAATGCCTGCAAAACATGTAAGGAGGAAAATTAGCATTGTTAATAATTCAGTACTTTGCTTCTAGCAGAGAATAATCTTTTTCTATTCAATGACCTTCACATTTAATTTCCCAGGAAAAACAGTTTCCAGAGGGAGAGAGGGATCCCTCTGGAGCATCTTCAGATATTTTACTGTAAATGCTTATAAAGTTCATATATAAATAACAATTAAATGAGTTAGCAATAAAACCACATTTCTCAATCTTTACTTATTCATGGACATTAAAAAAATTAAGGATAATGGGAATCCTTTTAAATTTCTCATAGGCTTCTGTAGCACAAAATGCACTAATGTGATCCATTTCAAAGTAGTCCAAGAGCACACAACAGCCATGAATCACATTGCAAATCACACTGCTGTAAAATCTGTAACTAGTTCAGCAAGCAAGCACCTTTGCAGGGTAATTCCTGAACCATCCTCTGAACTCAGATGACCTAAGAACACTTTTTCAAGGACTTCCTCTTTGCAGAAGCATTTGTCACATCACCCACACTGCCAAGCCATGGCTGGAAATTGTGTTTTAGCTCTCTAAATGAGTAAATCATGAGTCAATTTAGCAGCATTTTCACGAGTGGCCTAACCAGCCTCCTTCCATAACAGAGACACACTGAGCTCCCACTCAGCATCTCCTCTGTTATGCCCATCTCTGCTTTTCGGATTGCTTGAATTTTGTTCCACACAGCATCAGAATCAACCTTTCCAGCTGCTGCACATGTTGCTTTAGTTGGCACAGTTTTGCCATGGTTGCACTGAGCAGTCATTAAAAGAGGACTTGACCCATGGGGTGTTTTAATCAGCTGGGGGAGGTTGGGGATTTTTTGTTCCCTCCTTCTGTAACATGAAAACGTTCTACTTTTCCCTCATAAGCTGTACAACATTAAAAAAAAAAAGGAAAAAAAGAGGGGTATCATGGCTCATTAAATTCATAAAGAGATAAACAGTTCTCAGCTTATCTTAACTCAAGTAAACTATAGGGCTTTTCATGATAATCAGATAATGGTATGAAAGGTTCTTTTAATTTCATCCTTTCAGAAGGTTTTTTATAAAGATATGTCTTCCATGCCAAAAGTAATGGCCTCATGTTGCTATCTATGTGTTTAGGATCAAGAAATTTAATAAAGATGCACTTCTTATGGATAGGTATCACTAATACTATCTTTTAAACATTATAAAATACTTATGACTATTAATCTAAAATATTTCTACTTTTTCAAAATTCTTGCAGCAAACCAGAAATATTAGATTTAAAGTGTTGAGGTCATCAAATACACTTTTAATGCTAAAAGTCAGGGTATAAAGAATTTTGTATGTCTAAGGGTTCAGGGATCAAAATCCAGCTATGAGCTTTGGTATCTCAAGCAGTGGCTGGAAGAAATTAAATCAGCCAGCTCAGCAGAGAACATTTTAAATTGGGATTAGATGTTGTGAAGAAGAGTGTGTTTATATATACAGGGTTCTGATCTACTTTTAAGAAGTAAGTATATGAATTTAGATTTAAACCCACTTATGTTTTACTAAATGGACCATCAGCCTCAGGGCTGCATCCCTCTAACCCTGTAAATGTGAGTGGATGCACTTAATTCCTGTTCCAGTCATTCCAGCCCCTCAGGCACCAATCACACAGTGTTCAGCCTTTCTGCTCAGACACTGCATGTGAGGTTATCTGGAGGCAGGGAGAATTTCTTGTGGATGTTTTTGTACTACACCTGCTCAATTGAGGGCAGGCCAAACCCTCCAGCCCCAAGATGGACCAAGAATCCATCACTTGCTTAGAGCTTGTTGAGATAAATTCCTGGTTGCTCCCAGGCATCCTCCTTCCCAGCTCACACAGCTTTGGAAATTCAGTGAGATTCCCTGATAAAACACTGTTGCTTTACTAATACAAAAAATAAGCTCAGAGTGGCCCTGAACTCGGTAAGTAGCACTAGGCAGTCCAGCATCAGTGAGGCTGTCACAAGCCAAATTATTTGTTTAAATCTCTGTACAACAATTAAACAGCAATTCCTCCCACCCTGGTCAGCTTTGAAGTGTTCAGTGGCTGAGAAGCTCCACTCAGCATTACATTTGTGATCAAACATTTCAGGTGATGGGGAGGGAGAGGCACTCATGGGCAGATACTCACATGGGCACATCCACCGGCAGCCACAAGTTTCCTCCACCTTAACAGCAGGAAGGTTGCTGTGACACACAGGCTTTGGCATCCTCTCACAGTTGATGTGGTGGCTCTCCAGAACTGTGTAATCTCCTGGGAAGCAGGTCACAGTGTGGCACTGGTCTGGTAATGTCCATTTATCACCAGGCTAGGGAGGGAAATGCAGATATGCAATGACTGAAACAAAAAATGCAAAGTTTGGCTGGTGTCACAGAACTACAGCCAGAAAGTGAAGTGACCCTGACAGCAGCGCTACTCACATTAGCCTTGGAAAAATAAATAATGGAATGCACTGTATTAAGGACTTCATGAGGATGAGAAAGTTTAAATTAGAAACACTAAGAAGCAGGCTGAAATTCCAAGCTAAAGATAACAGTCTACAATAGGAGATATTTTGCTCCAACCACCTAGAGTTAGAGCTTAGCCATCCTACAACATGCACTGAGAGCAGAGTAAAAAAAATTTTCCTCAGCTTTATTTTAAATTTCAGATCTTTAGTCTTCATTAGCCACAGATGGTCAGAGCACAGCAGGAATTAATATTTGTTCCAAACTAGGAAAGCATGGCATATTGTGGTTGTTTTATCAACAACTCTAAAAATTAAAACAGCTCCTTTCTTCCCAAAGGGAAATTGTTCCTTTACCAGATCAGTGTTACTAGCTAGACATAGTGGATTTCTAGAGGTAAAGAATTAAATGTAAAATATATTCCTGTTTGCTAAAGGACAGCCTGAATTTTAAGGCACCAGGGTTATGTACTAATAAATGACAGAGAAATAGATGTGGAGTATCTCAAGCTAGGCTCTCTGGCCCCAGTCCTGCAGAGCTCTGAAGTCCATAAGTAGGCTGAATGAGTTTTGAAACAGTGTTCATCCCTGAGGTGTCCATTCCCAGGAATATCCCCAAATGTGGGAAACAGCACTTCCAGAGCTCTCTCTGCAGAGGTGAGTCCAGAAACAACAGTGCAAGTGAAACAGTGCTTCTATGACCTGGGTAGCATTCCTTGGTATTTATAAGCAGAAACGTGGGGAAGAAAAGAGAATTGATACTGGCCATGGCCATCTCCCATCCTGCCCTTCACAGCTTAACCATCATTCCCACAGAAGAGAAGAAAAAAGGGACAAAATACCTAGGTAGCAACAAAATTCATAGATTATTCTTGTCATTATGAGAGTATTTCTCTGTATCTCTGAGCTATGGGATGCCATCAAATCTAAACAAGAGCTGCCAGATTTGCAGCCACAAAAAATTGCATATTAAATACAGGTTAATTTACCTGTTTTATATATTTCAGGACTTTGAGAAGGCAACTGGAAGTTGCTTAATACTTTTTTCAAGCTTGTGAGCCTAGAGGAGGCTGTGAAAAAGTAACAAGAGGAGCTTTAAGGACTGCAAAAGTATTTATATAGGAAGAGATAGAATGCTTTTTAATTACAGTTGTCTCTCCTACAGCTCACTGAAATTGGAGCACCTGGAAGGGTACATATACAGCTGTGCAAGTCTGACTTCCATACATATTTAATTGGTTTTATTTCACTCTTTAATAGGACATTTATTAGAAAACATTTGAGAGCTGGACAAGAAAGGCAAAGCACAAGACATTAAAAAAAAAAAAAGTTGAAGGATAAAAAAACCCCAAGAATCCTAGTGCAGAGGAAAACACAGGGACTCTGAAGACAAAGCCTAAATCCCAATTGATATGAAACTGTAGGAACAAAAGCAGGACAGAAAGGAAAGCAAAATCAGTGTTTCTAAGCTGTGAAGGATAAGTCTGCCAGGACACTGCAGGAAGCCTCAGACTTCCTCTCTGGGGGAGCTCTGAACCTACAGAGCTGGACATGCACACTCTGTGTCTCACTGTGCATCTGCAGGAGAGAGACCCACGCACCTCTGCAGCTCCCTTGGCTCTTACCTCTTAGTTTAGGATAGGTTATTTGTTTGTTTGTCTGTTCTTTAAGCCAAGAGCTGGAACAATACTAGAAAAGCCATGGTAACAGCTCAGGAATGTGGGGTTTGCCACCTTAAACAGCCTGGAAATGCAAATTGCTCTACTGGTCACCTCATGAGAAAATACCACTATTATAAGACAAAAACCTACATTCTATTATCACCTTTATGCTTGCTTCTAAATTTTCAAATTTCAAAACTTTCAAGACTAACAATGAAAATTAACTATGTAAAAAAAAATAAAATAAAATAAAAGCCTAATTTCCTGGTATTCTCCCAGCTAGCAAATTAAAACATGAAACCAGTGGTTCTTTACACAGCCTATGTTTGGCACTCCTGCAACCCCTTGCCACTGGATCTGATGAGTTCTAAAAACATCCAAGGATTCAAAGAATGGTTGAACAAACTCACAGAAGACAAAACAAGCAAGCACTGTTAAATGCACAAAGGTGTCACTTGCAGCTCAAGGTGTCCCTGAGTAACAAATTTGTTTATGGCTGGGATAATTCAGGGAATTTTTATATGTATTTATTAACATTGCTTCCCTGGCTCTTATATTTGGCCACACAACACAGGGGGCTGGACAGATTTTTGGCATGACNGCTGGACAGATTTTTGGCCTGACCCAGCATATTTATGAGCTTAATCAAGAATATTCCTTCTACAGTCACTTCCAAGGTAGGGGTAATAACAAACCAAAACATGAAAAAGTAACAAATCACAATATTCCCGACACTGATAGGGCTTAGGCTGAGATTTTTGATCCTGAGAACTCGGATTTCCTCACAAACTGCAAGAGATGAGTTCCCACAATCTCCAGGTGCATGACAGACATCCCGGCTGGGGAGCTGAGCCTCCTGCAAGAACTCTCTCAGCAACGCCTGCAAGATTATGAAGCCGATATAAAAGCCTGTGTTTTCTGAATCAGGGAAGGAAGAGCCTTGATTCTTCCTCCCTGTGGGTTTGTGGGCTGTGCTGGAGGAGGGGAACAGAGCAGTGGCACCTTAGAGGCAGTGAGGCACAGCAGAGGATGCTGCACCACAGAGGCAGGAACTTCCACCGTGTCCTGTAGGCTCCATGGGATGCTCCAGAAGGCTGTGGTCTCACAGTGCCTTCTAACACCTATTTTTCCTGGCTGACAGAAGAGACAACTCCAAATCCCCCTAAAGGCTGCCATGTGAAAGTGTGGCTCATTTTTATATGGACTGGAGCCCGGTCTGCTTCCTTCTAGAAGTATTTCAGCCAGAAGGGAAATTGTGCTTTAAGTTTATCAGCCCCAAAAATGAAACCCGACATGTCTGAAATTCAAGTTTAGCCTTCCCAGCACTTATCTGCATGTACCTGTGTCTGCTGCTAGGAGCCCAGAGGCCTGGACACATGCAGTACAAACTGCAGAAAAGAATCTGATTATTTTTTGGCTTTAATAAAGTTTTTCAAGTTCAGCTTTTGTTTGTTAGGTTTTTTTTCCCTGAATTAAGCTGTCAGCCTCAAAGCCATCAGATTATACTTAGTGTCTGATTTAGCTAAAGCCTTCCTATGTTCTGACCAGCTGATTGAGGCCAACCATGTAAGGCAGCTTTGATATATTTCCTGTGTTCAGATAATTAGCATTCACTTATTAGCCACATCCTTCCTCACAGTCATGTCTTCACAAGGGAAAAATCAAAGGAATATTTTTTTATGTACTGGAAATTCAAGATGAATCCTAGAGTAGAACTCATAGCTGATCCCTACTAGAAAACATGGTACAAGCTTATGCTAATATTTTTAAATGCATGAAGTCTCATACACTCTCAAAAACCCTGGCATTTCACCTGAGATGAAGAATCTGTACCATCTGAACATCTGGAACATCAATTTCTTAGAGTGGGATCACTTTTGAGAGATCAGACAAGTTTACTAATATTTCTGAGCATTTTCTCAGGACTAATAAGAACTTTTGCACAAACAAACTCTAAGAAATTTGATTCCATTGCTAAAGAGACAATTTTCCCTAGAGGCAGAACAATCACACAATAATTATATTAGTAATTTCAGCAGAAGGACAGGGGCTGGACAATGACCTTGCCCCTGCACATGCACGTTTATTTTGGTCATGTGTAGCTGTCCCAGAAGTCCTCTCACCAGGAGATAGAAATGCATTTTTGTTGTCAGGGAAGACAAACACTGTCACAACTTTTGGTTCTGCACTGACTTCAATAACATTCAACACTCCTCAAGATGAGGTGATGTTAGAGGAAGCCTCCTCTCTGTGCAAAGTTATCCCACCAGTTCAAAAGCCAACATTTTCCACCTCCAAGATAATTCTTTATATTCTCCCACACTTTTTGTTTCAGGTTATCTGTGAAGATATTAATGTTCTTGCACACACTGTGCAACTTAAAAGCCAGGTGGCCAATCCAGGCAATATACTTACTCTCTTTTTGTTTCCATCCTCATCTATGCATTCTCTGACTGGGTCTGAAAGAGAAGCAGACTTTTTTTTAGTCATCCCACTCCCTTATCCAGCCTTTTAAGTGGTGGTCACCAAAATACAGATTGCTTACTTGAAAACTTGATTTAAGCTACGAGAAGTTTGGGGGTTTTTGTGCTAGAGTGTCTGAATCCCTACCTGAAGTCTGCAGGCCTTTGTCCAAAGGGTACAAGAATAAGTCACAAAAGGCATAAACAATGACAGTGGTCCCAAAATACCCCATGAACAATAACTGGGCTGCAATTCTACAGCACTCCTTGTACAGACACAGCTCTGCCCAGATGGTGCTTAAAGGACAAGCATGGCTTTGGCTCTGAGGCACAGCCCAGCCTTACCTCAGAATCTTGTGATCAGTTGAGAATATTCCTGGAATTTGGCAGGTAATGAGAATTTCTACACCCACACCCAGATTTATTAAATGCAGAAAGATCAGTAGAGAATATCTATGCAAATAGCTACAATAACACTCAAATTTTGTTTCCTTATATTCCGGCATGACTGTGATGAGCATTTTTTTCATATAATCAGTTAAACGGTCACAGGGTACCACTGAATTGCAGTTTCTATTTTTGTGTGCTCTCACTACACACCTAAAGATCATTTGGAAGCATTTTCATTTCT
>VZTT01018575.1:0-32818 GCA_013400855.1 Buphagus erythrorhynchus | reverse complement strand
TTTTCAAAATGTATATTAAATTAGATCATAGAAATTGTATTTTTAAAACAAATTTTTAAATGTAAGGAACTGAAGAATCCACTCAGTTCCACAAACAGTAGTTTTTTCTTTGTAAAACTCTTAGTTCAGAAATTATTTCAATGCAGATAACTCCTATTTTATTAGCAGTAAGAAGGTAATCTTATTCACATAATTGTGTATTTTCAACAAAAGGGTTCTTTTTTCCGTTTAACTAATAAAAATCTTAAAATGCATTCTGTATATCCGCTTTTCACTATGGATCTTTTTAAAAAAAAAAACCCTTTTAACTTATGAATGTTGAATGGTTGAATTGGACTCTAGTTCTGTACTCTCCTGTGCTGTATATTGTGATGCATACATGAGAGGATTGGATGGCGTTTTTATTTGTTCTTTCAGTCTGCATCAACCAATGGTGCAAATAAAAGGGATTGTTTGCTGTTGTTGAGAAGCACATTAGGAGCTTAAAATAAACTGTATTGTAACAAGGATGAAATGATGTAGTGTGAATAAATTATGAATCTATTAAGTGAGCTAGGAAGCTTAATGCAATAAAATTTGCACTGGTTTAGAGACTGTTTTGAACTGTTGAAAAATGGCATCCATTTACTGTGCTTTGATTAACAATTGTTTCTCTGTAATATTTTTGTACATTTGACAAAAAATTGGAGTTTAAAAGGGCACTCTATATCCTGAATTCTGTATAGGTATTCTAGACTAAGAAGCAATTTTTAATGTTGTTCCCAGAATAAAATATATATGCATACTGTGTAAAAATGTGCCATTGTTCAGCTTTTTTCACCACTGGAATTTACATGACTGACAGAACTTAATCTTATGTGCAAATTCAGCCTATAGTAGGGCAAAAGACTTTTGTCTTTTTGGATAATTATTTCACAGTACCTCAGTGGCTTTTGAATGGTGAGAAAGAGCAGAGGCAGTGTGAAATAAGAAATGGGATTCACTTGTGGAGACGTGGCTTCTAGAAAGGAGGCTCTGTGGTGCCTTCAGCGAGCACTGGGCATCAGTAGAGGTAAGAACAGCTGCAAAACAGGCTCAGTGTGGCAGAATCTGTAAAGCTCTTGTTTGTAGGAAAAGCATGGCCCCTGGCTCTCTGAGGACAGCTGGTGCTCTCTGCAGCATATTTGTGGCTTTACTTGGGAGAACATGTCCCTGGCGTTCTAATTTCTCAGTGGCTTTGTAATGGGGGCAGAGAGTGATGCTTTCAGCTGATGCATCCTAGCTTGCAAAAACATTGGTGGACCTCTTGACTTGTAACACAGTTGCAGGTTACATGTAGTTTCCAGGGGGTTTTTTGAGGAATTTTTTTGAGTTTTTTGTTTTTTGGTTTTTTTGTTAGGGTTTTTTTGTTGTTGTTGTTGTTTTGTTTTGTTTTGTTGTTTTGTTTTTTTTTTATGGGGCAGGGATGGGAGTGAGCCTGAGATGAAATTTAAGTAGTAGAAATTGTCAGTGCCTCAGGCCTTCACCTTCATAACAGAGTACCTTTCAAACCCCCTCATGTACAGCATTTCTGTTCATTAATCTGACAGTAACAAGAATACCAGACCCTGAAGACCTTTTTTGCTGATGCGACGGATATGCATAGCACAGATTGATACCTTGTGAAGAAGATTCATAATTAACCCATATTTCCAGACCTATTTTTAGATAGTGAGCTGAGGAACAGTTAGTCTTTTGGACTTGAGTATCTTGTAAGCATCACACTGACTTTCCTTGTTTTCCTCTGACTGCTTTTGTCACTGCTGTCTTTTCAGTAATGCTGCTTGCTGAGAACATTACCCTCTCTTCACATTTCCTACTCTTCATGTGACCGGTTGAGGGAGGGGACAGAAAAGAGGGAGAATGTGTGCAGGAACAAATGCTTCCATTTGAGGAATCCCCAAATAAGCATGAACATGGGGTTTGGGTTTGAAGCTGTAGAGACGAGGGAACTGCTACTTCCTGTGCCAGGATCTGGTGGGAAATATGAAGGAATGTGATGGTAAAGAAAATACCAGAAGGTGTTTACTTGAGGAAGCTCTGATCCTTCATGTGTTCAGAGCCACCTTGAGTGGTAGTTCCCTGCTAATAGTGATAGTTACTCCCATCTCTGTAGAGACAAACTTCTGTCTAAAAAGAAAAGGAAGTCAACCAACATACCAGGCTGGAGAACTGATGGGGTCCATAAGTAATTCAAAAGGTCTTGCCTCTGCACACTAACAAGCCTGCATATTAGTGCAGGCTGAAGAGCAGCTGAGCAGGAAAGACCTCGTGTTCCTGGTGGGCACCAGCCTGACCCTGATACAAGCCCTAAAAAATGCTCAGACTTGACCAGCCACTGCCCTGCTTCAGCAGGTGGTAGCACATTACTGTTTCCCAGAGTTGCCTGGAGGAGTCTCAGTGGTTCCATGGAGATGGGTGGCAGACAGGAACTGCTGGGAAGAACAGAAGTTCACTTCACCTATAGTTCAGAGGGATGTTCCAACATTTTTGTTTAGATTTCCTCAAGATGCTTTCCTTTAAGATGCATTTTTTCCTCATTTATTTTGTATGTCAATGTTGTGTGTATTCAGCTTTCTTTGGTTTTGAGAGATGAAGTGGCAACCTATCAGGTTCTGACCAGGGTCCATTACTTGACCTGAAGCTTAAGGTGTCTGAGTTTGCAGCCAAGCTTCAGCCTTGCAGAAAAACTGCCCTTAAAGAGCAGACATCCTGCCGAAACTGCTAAAAACATTCAAGGAAAAGCTTCTGTTCTGAAATAGCATTTGGCATTGTGTTTAGTATCACAGATTTTGAACTGCTGTTAAGGGCAGTGTTTCTGCAAGGCTGAAAAAAGGACTACCTACCACTGAAGCTTTTGACTAAGGGCATCATCCAGATGTTCCCAGAACTCTAGCAGGTTTGTGGCCCCTTCCCTGGGGAACCTGTTCCAGTGAGCACTTGAACTGCACTTAATTCTGCCAAGAATCAACTGAAGGTTTTAAGTTCTACCAATGTTATACTCAGTGTCAAAAGTGAGTGACACAATCTCCTCATAAGAGAACTGCATCGAGATCATGGTTTGTTATTCCAGTTTGGTGTACATCATGCAGTTAATTAGTCTGAACTCCTGTTTAAGAAAGTGCCAGTAACATGCACTACAGTCTCATACTGGAAATTCACCACCAAAGGAGTTTATTGGTAATTAAATGTACAATGTCTTTTTAGTATCGTGTACATCATCTTTATTTCTGACTTGATTCAGACTTGGATGTAGAAGCTCTCAAAGAAGAAAGCCGGCGCCTCTTGGCGATCTGCTCCTGGCGTTTCTCCTTTGCTTCCTGAAAGGCATGGAGTATGAAGATGTTAAGTATCATCAAGCACTTCAAAACATCTACCAAGGAATAAACTAGGGAAAATGAAACTTGAAGGAATAGATTCTTGAAGTCAGTAGAGCAAAATAATTTCCCTTCTACAGATCAGAAGAATTTTGCAAGTATCCAAAGCAGCACAGACCTGTGTCTTTGCACAGTATGCACCCAAAACTTTAAGAAATTGATGTAGAGTTTTCAAAACACCAAAGGTGCATCTCTGTTTCTCTGGAAGCCATGAAATTCAGGAAGCACTGTGCTAAATATTCCAACTGTACTACTTGCAGTAATGCTTCAGCAGTCATTGCAGTTTTAGGAGCAAGGGCAAACTTATGCTAACAAATACCTTCTTGCCAACCTATGCTCCTTTAACTGCTGAATCCCATTTCTCCACACAATCACTCAAATGCTTGGGCATCTTGAAGTTAAACCAGAATTCATTTCAACTAAAACAGCTACAGAAAAAAAATATCCTTGAAGGCCCAACTTTATTTCCTTAAAAAAAAGCTCTCAAATTAGTGGGCCTGGCTAATTTCTATTGCCCCACGACTGGCAGAAACAGAAAGAAATGTTCAAAAAACTCCAACTGACCAGCTATGTTTATACTCACATTTGGGCACTTATATACAAAATGAGCAGGTACAGAGCAGCTGTTGACATACAGTCCAGCTTACCAAATCCCTTGATTCTGGGAGATGAGCTATATTGCATACAGCTGAGCTAAAATGGCAAACATACCTTCATCCTCTTGGCCAACAGCTTCGCGTACTCTGCAGCTTCCTCCTTGTTCTTCTGAGTGCGCTGCTTCTTCAGGGCAATACGCCTGCGCTTATGCTGCAGCACTCTAGGAGTCACCAGTCGCTGGATCTTGGGAGCCTTCGTTCTGGGTTTCTTGCCTAAAAATCATTACAGATCAGCACAAGGTTGCAGAGTACCTTCCAAAGAGGCCACAGGCCTCATCTACCCATCTTGAGAGTAAGTTTGATTTAGTGTACCACATATTACAGCAGCTACAGAGTTCAACATCTTCACAGATTTTTACAGGAAAAATGATCAGTTATCACCAGATGCACCATTGGCAAGATACTGTCTTAATACTCATGATTTGTTATTAGAAATGAAGTGTGAATTCCTTGCTTCTCAGCAGGTCTGTCTCTTGTAACCACCCTTAGACCTAGATTACTTAGTAGTAAAGGAATTCATTATATAGCCATTGTACATACATTAGAATGTACTTTTATATAACATTAATTCATTGTATCCATAACAAGCCATTATTTCCAGCATTAAAAAGCCATCTACAATTTTACTTAGGTTTGACATTGTTTATCCCAAAAACCAGATCTACAGTCCACAATGAGCAAACAAAACACACTACCACACACATCTGTAAATTAAAAGTTTTACTAAGCAATCCTGGTATGACTTTAGCAGTCATATACCAGTCTGATGTCCACCAGGATCATATTCTTTAATGGAGAAAACCATTTCCTATGTGTTTCACAGTACCCAAGTCTTATATTCTTCTAAAAACCTGCTTATTTCCCCCAGTCAAAAGCAAAGAAATCCAAAATTAAAATCTTACACTGCAAGAGAGAGTTAAGTAAGCAAAGCAGTGCCCTGCCAATAAAATCTCATTTCAGACTGCCTGCCATAAGCAGAACTTTTATGGTGTGGGGGAAAAGGCAGTGCAGAGAGAAGATGCTAACAACATTCCACCTTGTATTTAGCTTTCTTTCATTAGCAACTATTTTTGGATTATTCTTAGAAACACTAGTAAAAATTTCTCCAGATTCGATCATACTTTTAAGAACAAACTGTGACAAAACATGGCAGAGGGGGGTGAAAGAAATGAGGAAACCAAGAAACTCTACTTTTTTTTTTTTTCCCCACAAGCTACAGCTGACTAAGCTGAAATATAGTCAGTGACAACTTCCTAGAGGCACTATTAACTGTGCTTTATTCAGTGCAGTAGGCTGGACACCTTGGCACTAATTACAGAAACCTGAAGAGCTGTACCACTGGAGTTCTTACCCTCTTTGTTCAGAGGCTTCCTCACAACATACTGGCGAACATCATCTTCCTTAGAGAGGTTGAACAGCTTGCGGATCCTGCTGGCTCTCTTGGGACCAAGACGACGGGGCACAGTTGTATCAGTCAGCCCAGGAATGTCCTTTTCACCTTTGGGAATATAAGTTTAAACATGCTAATTACTACACTACTGAGCACCAGCTTCAGCAGCAAAACACTAAGTTTAAAATACATAAGAATTCAAGGTAATGCCAGGTAATCTTTGGGGTTCACCTGTCATCACCCCAGCTACCCTTGGCTCCTTTGACAGGATCAGACTGCTAGCAGCAACAAGAGGTGTTTTAGTGACCACTTTTAGTATTACAAGAATGCAATGCTCAGAGGGCCTCTTAAGACACTCTGAAACTGAGACTGCCATTTCCATCCCACACAACTTACCAACCACTACCAAGCAAGGCTCCTTCCCAGGGCCTATGTCTACCTATTGATGGCTTCATCCAAACTCTTACCCTTTTTTACTATGACCAAGTTCAGGACACTCAAGTTTGCATCAACGATGCAGCCACGGACAGACTTGCGTTTTCTCTCGCCAGTTCTGCGGGGGCGGTAGCAGGAATGGCCCTTGCTGAGCAGAAGGCGGACACGGCCGTGAGTCAGGACACCCTGCTTCATGGGGAAGCCTTGCTTGTCATTGCCACCGCTTATCCGGACAACATATCCCTAGGAAAACAGAAACACTTGGGTTACTCATGTCTTTTATCATCTCAGGAAGTAACAGATACCTCAACAGACTGCACATCCACGATGCAGCACTGTCACTGCTAGTGCAAACAACTTTAACCAACACCTTTGGAACCGTTCAGCAATTTTACTCAAGAAATGTAAAAAATACCTCTGTATACCAGAATTCGTATTTAATGTCCTTCATATCCCATTGAAGTTTTGTTAGAAAGTGACACAGTGCAAAATCTTTTACCATTATTGTCTAGCTTTTCTGCAATTGTAAACATAACTATAGCCAGTTATCTTGACAAACTGGAAATCTGAACAGAATACAGGAGTCTCTAGAGTAGCGACACACAGATAAAAAGGAAAAGCATGGGTTTGATCACATTCTTTCTGAGGATGGCAGCAGAAAAGATTGCATTCCTCGAATTCAGCTGCACTGTCCATATTAACACTAATTATTCCAAGCCCATCCACCAGACCCAACGTGCTTTTTCCCATACATTAGCAACAGTTAAATAGAGTCAATTCTGAACAGACCAGAAGTTTTATAGTGCAAACTGAACTTGTACTGAATACCATGAGACAGCATTCAAAGTTAGAGCAATAAGCTACTCTGAAGGGGGGCAAGAAACTCTATGAACACAAAGCTTTAAAAACGAAAAACTCCCCAAGCAGGTACCCAAAAAAGCTACCCTGACCAGTAAGTTCAGTACATTTATACCAGGAGAAATTTTTTAACTTGACTGCCAAATGCACACCATTCAAGCACTACAGTGTAACAAGTGCCTACTGGAAAAATTTTGTATTTTAAGCTTTTTTAAATACAACTGTTACACATCCTTCTGCACTACTTACCTTCCACTCCTCACCAAGGGAATCAGCCAGCACCTCCGTGGCCATTCGTTTTTCATAAAATGTCCTGAGCTTACGCTCATCGTCTACTTCAATGAGCTTTTGGCAGCCAGTAGCTGGGAAAGAGATGTTGAGCTAACAACGAAAGAAAACAAAAAAAGATCTGGTTGAAACTTCTGAGACAAGATTTTAACGAAAACTCACAATTAACCTGATGACTTGAGCTTAGCATTTCAAAACTGGAACTCCCCAGCCGCTTACACAAATGCTCACCAGAAAAACCTGTCACCACCACACTTGGAGAGCCAAGGCAGGGACGTCTATGTTTGGCCACACTGGGCTGTACAACTCGTTGAGTCGCACAGAAAACTGAGGTCGATCACAGAATGTGAGCAGCAGAAACCTGTGCTCCCCTCTTCCTACAAACTCCTCTCAGCACAGGCCGCATTAGACAGACTAGCAAATTACTGCAAGGGAACAACACCTGCTGGGAGGGATCACTTGTGCTACCTTGGGGACGCGGCAGAGCGCACTGCTGAAGGGGCCGCCTGCCGCCACTGCCTCGGGAACAGCGCACACGGTACGTCCCTACCGGGCCCTACAATGGACTATACAGGTCTCTCAACCGCTAAAGTTCTTCCAAGCAAGCGGCTGCTCCGAAGCCCGGCGCTCCGCAGCCCTGTGGCAGCAGAGTCGCGACCGATGGAGCGGGGCCCGCCAGCAATCCACCCCCATCCGCCCCGCGGGTGCGCTCCATCCCCACCGCGAAGGACCACTGGCCACCAACAGCGGCTCTGCAGGCAGCGCCGGGGCCATTTAAGGCGGGGGAGCCCCAGCCCCCCTACCCGAGCGCGGCCCCGGCCCGGCGCGGCCTTACCTTCATTCTGCCCACGTCTCGACGCCGCGGGAAAAGGCCGCACTTCCGCCCGCACTTCTTACATACACCCAGAAACTCTCGCGAGAGCAGTACCAACCGCGCCCCGCGTGACCGGGGCTGTCCAATGGTGAGCGACGCTTTTGCGGCGAGGGGCGTGACCGGAAGGTGTGGCCGGGGGCGTGACTTCGCTGTGGCCAGGCCCCGGCTCTCCCACGCGCCTGGCTTCGGGCAATTGGCTACTGCCTGGGGCAGGCCTGGGCTTGTCACTGATGCCTTGAGGTGCCGCTCGCCAGGGAGACTGTTCCTTAGGAGCAGCCAGTGGAAGGGCACGCAGGCGCTACGGGGCTAAGAGCGCAGGCACCTGAAAAAAGATGCGCTATCAACACGCGGCACACCGGCTTTCAGGGGAAGGCGCGTTATTTGCGCGGCATGAGCGGCTCCTGCCGGGATGGAAGGGTTCTCTGCTGGCGCTGTGTCCAGCACTTCCTGCGCACGGGAGCCGGGGCATGCGGGGAGCGGCCGCTCCTCTCCATAACACGGCTGGAACTGACACTGTGTCCTGTGTCCACTTCTGGCCTCCGCAGCACGAAAGAGACAAGGACCTACTGTGGAGAGCCACAAGGATGATCAGGGGTCTGGAGCTTCTTTCTTATGAGAGGAGACTGTGGGAGCTGGGCTTAGTCTTCCCTGGAGAAGGGAAGAATGAGAGGGGATCTCATCAGTGCATAGATATATCTCAAAGGTGGGCGCCAGGAGGATGGCGCCAGACAAATTTCAGTGGTGCTCTGTGGCACAGCATAAGAGTAATGAGTAAACTAAAGAGTAAAGAGTAAACTAAAGCACAGGAAGTTTCACCTTAACATGAAGAATTTCTTTACACTGAGGGTGGCAGAGCACTGGAACAGCTGTCTGGGGAGGTTGTGGAGTCTCCCTCTCTGGAGACACTCAAAACCCACCTGGGCGAGCACCTGTGTCACCTGCTTTAGGTGACCCTGCCTTGGCAGGGGGGTTGGACTGGGTGATCTCCAGAGGTCCGTTCCAGCCCTAACAATTCTGTAAATCTGTGTGAGATATCTCTAAGCGTACAAGGGAGGCGGGCGTGCTGCCCACGCCTGTGGAGCAGCTGGCTGGTCAAAGCCGCCGGGGAGCGGGGAACTCGTGCTCCCACCGCCCGGCTGCCCGGGACCTTCGGGACAGGCGCGGAAAACCGAAGCGGTGCGGAACCCCGTGACCTGTGCCCGTGGAGGACCGGCCCGGGCGCACCCCGCCCCTTGACGGACGCGGAGGAGAGGCGGGGGCGGTGGCGCGGTCACCGCCCCCAGCGCCGCCGGCAGGGCCGGAGCGGCGGCTGGGCGGGCGCGATGGGCGCGCTGTTGTGGTGGGACCCGCTGCGGGCCGGCAGCTCGGAGGTGGACTGGTGCGAGGACAACTACACCATTGTGCCCGCCATCGCCGAGTTCTACAACACGGTGCGGTGCCCGGCGGAGCGGGAGCGGCGGCTGCCTCGGCGCCGGGGGGCTGCGGGTGGGCGAGCGTGCGGCGGTGGGCAGGTCCCGCTGCAGCTCGGGGGGCTCCTGCTGCTTGCTAGCCCCGTCTCCTGCGGGGTTTTCGTGGGTTTGTAGCATGTCCTGCTATGGCTGTCGACTTCTTTTCCTTCTCCGGTCTCTGGCATGCCTAAAATTTAGGAATTTTTACCTATTTTTTCAGGTATAACAATGGGAGGTTTACTAGTCATACTAGTACTGGTAAGTAGTGTACAGCAGGCCCTGTCCTCGTCTTTGTCGAGACTTGCGGTGGCCAAGCAGCAAGTTTTTGGTGCTGGATTACCCTGGTCTAGTACCCATTTGCACAAACAGGTGTCAGCACCTTGATGGGCATGTACAGCAGTGATGAGTCAAGATAAAAAAGGTACCTTGGTGTTTGGAGGCAAAACTGGGGTTCTCCTAAACATGTTTGGCTCTAAGAAGGCAGAGCTTTCATGGAGAGTTTTCCTTTAGGTTGCAGGATAAAGTTAGGAGTGTATTTTTGGAAGAGGAGGAGATAACTGTTTAAGAAAGCAACTGAAGAATGGAAGGAGACAGAAGAGGAATAATGTAATTGTTGCTTCCTTCCGGTTAGTCATGGTTTACCCCCGAGTCCTCTTGTATCTTTCCAATACCTTTCAGCTGTTGGAGAGAACTTAAAAAAACAGCCACAGCAGTAGAGCCAGACTTGCCCTGTACCATGCACCTTGGAAAGGGAGCAATGCTCCCGACATCCTGTTGATGTAAAGATGTCAGTGACAGATGCACTAGAGAAAGATAATCGTTGGGCTTTTGGGTAGTTTGCCCTTCCATAAAAATCACCTGTCTAGGAGCAAACCTGCAAATGCTGTCTGTTTTCTGTTCTGTAGGAGGTGGTGTGTGCACATATGAAGAGCTGAAGCTTTTACTTTGTCTTTTTATACTTTAAAGTGGGCAGGTTTTTTTTCCCAAAAATTCCATCCTGTCTGAACTTCCTTTCCCTTTCAAGCCGTGTTTCTTTGCCAACACATAGTGGAAGAAGGTGTCTGGCTTCCCCCACTGGAGTTTCTATCATGGGAGGTTCTGTATATACAGAGCAAGTAATTCCGTGGTGCACTGTATACATTGCTAACTTGTTTTTTTCTCGTACTTAGCTGCCAAATTCCTAAAGATGGTAGCTGGTCTGTGCCACTGAAGAATTTTGAGGATGTGTGAGGGAAACTGTTGGCTTTTTTTGTGTGTCTGATGTCACTGTGCAAGAATCAAAAACAAAGGGAGGAAAAGGTCAGAATAAACAAGTTATCGAAGACAGCAAATGTGTTTTGTAGCCAGCTATGCAGGGGGATGGGTATCCTTCTACTGTGTGTGCTGGTTCAGTCTGGGGTAGAGTGAATTTTCCTCCTAGGCACTGGTATGGGGTGATGTTTTGTGCTGGAAACAGTGTTGATAACTCAGGCATGTTTTCATTACTTCTGAGCCAGGCTTAGTCAGGCCTTTTCTGCTCCTCACATCACCCAGCCCAGCAAGTGGGCTGGGGGTGCAGAAGGCTTTTGGAGGGGACAGCTGATTCCAACTGACTCAGTGGATTTCCCAGGCCATACAGTGTCATGATCAGTATGTAGAGCTAGGGGAAGGAGAAGGAAGCAGTTGGAGCTTTAGGGTGGTGGTATCTGTCTTCACTAACAGTGACTGTTAGTGTGATGGGGCCCTGCTTTCCTGGGGATGGAGAACACCTGCCTATCCATGAGGAGTGCTGAATGAATTCCTTATGAACAGCTTACATTTTCCCTATTGAAATGTTCATATCTCAACCCCCACAGGTTTTCTCACATTTACCCTTCTGATTTTCTCCCCCATCCTGCTGTGACGGGAGTGAGCAAGCAGCTGGGCAGTGCTTAGTTGCTGGGTAGGATTAAATCACAGCACAATACTGAGCTCATTAGCGGTGGTATAGTAGCTTGCCAAAATGCTAGAAACTGCACTTGTGTCCAGATGAATAACTGAGGCTTCAGACAGGTGGACAGACACAGAAGAAAGTTTGCCCCGAAGCCTGCTGTGTTGTGGCAGCTGTATACAGATCAGTAAGCTGTACACTGAAAGGGGACAAGAAAAAAAGATAGTGTTGAGGGTAGTCATGTTTAGACTCTCTTCAGTAATACCAAGTCATTTTTAGGGCTTGATTTCTGTATTAGCAACTTCTGAAAAGTAAAACAGTGAATTGCAGTGGATTGATGGGGTTGTGCAACTGTGTCCTCAAAAAAACAGATGCTCACAGTACAGTTAGGAAGTTTTGGCCCTACTCTAAAAAGTACCTTAGGTGGCATCTAAATTTTATTCCTTCTAGGGGGAGTTTGTTTTGACTGATTCAAACTCCCTTGAAGTTCCAGGAAGCACTCTTCAGCAGACCTGAATCTGGCATCTGGGTCATTAAGCTTTAGATTAAAACCTTGCTAATCCACATTTTAAACTGCCATGGCTGAGGTCAGAATTGTGGTTGAGGTCTCACGTAATATTCATGTAAGCACAAAACTGGAGCGGCTTATCTGAAATGTGTTTTTTAAAATTTTAAATATTTGTTCTGGTGGGACTTAAACCAAAGCACTCAACAGGATTAGTAGGAGAATCAGTAGGAGAAATCTGTTCAGCAGTTTTGTATAAATTGATCAAACTAATTTTTTAAAACATACACAAGCTAGACTTAACATGATTTTTGTCTAGCTGAAGTGATTCAGGTCTTACACTTTTTCAGTAAAGAGGCCACAAAACACTCTAGCTCAAATTGAAGGAATAGCTGTAAAAAAATATATTTTTTCCTTTTTTTTCCTTCTGAAATGAATGATGTGTTCTGATGTAGTGTAACCCTACTTCAGACCATAACAAATGCCTCCACATGATCAAAATAATTTTCTCTGGGAAGAGGTATTTACAAAATAAAATATATTGCTTATGTTTTAAATACCTCTTTAGTATTTTTTTATAACATTTAGATTTTTTTTTTATATTTTATAACAGTATTTTTTTGTCCTGTTGGCTGGGAAGGTCAGTACCTAGCAATATACTGCATTTAGTTGTGCTTGTAATTTCCATTCACAAAGGGAATTGGTAGGGTTTTATTCTTCTTTTGTTCCCTAGTGGCATGGAAATAAAAGTTTTTAAAAGTTATGAGGTAGTTTTAGGAGTGTGGGAGAATGCTTGTACTCTCCCTACAGCATCTTTTTTTACCACAAAAGAGTTTTAGTGTATGTGAATATCGTGTTTAGGTACCAGGACGTGGAGGATACACACTCTGTGATGTTACTGGGAGCTACTTTAGACTGGCTTTGCTTTTTGCTCAGAAAGACACAGGGCAGTAGACACAGTGTAGTAGTTGAGTGCTGCAGCTGCTCTCTGGGAGATGTAATCAATAGTGACGAACACATGAGCTTTGGTAGGACTGCAGGAAACATACTGTGTCATGACAGTGGCCAGATGTGAGTGGAGTTGCATGATCATGATCTGAGCAAGCCCATTCTCTCTGTCCTCTAGGCCTATGGCCTGAATTTCTATAATATAATTAATTAGTTGAAAATTAAAATTAAAAGTCCAGAATTTTATGAAGCTAAATGAATGGACTGTTACTGAAGGGCTGCTTGCCTGTTTTCCAGAACTGTAGCATTTAATCATTGCCTTTTGCAGATGCTGAAGGAAATCTTCTGTACTATTGATGTAAATTTTTGCACTTATCATAACTATCAAAGTATTTGAATTGTACATTACCAAATCATGGAGGCCAATTGTGTATTAATATAAAAAATGCACATGTAGCATACTTTCTGAAGCCATACTTTAATACTGAAATTTTTAGTACTACAATTATTTCAGCCTCTGAGATGTTAGGAAATCCTCCTGATGGCCACTGTGAACAGTACAAGTCATGCTCAGGCTCCAGTTTGCAAGGGGTTTCTTGCATTTGTAAGCAGGACCTTAGCATGAGTGGGAGTTCATTGCCTGAGGAGCACTACCATAGCACAGAACTGCTCCCTTGCTGGCTAATCACTTGTATAAATCGACATTGCTACAGCTATGGTAAGTAGATCCAGTGTGTCCTTCATCATCTTGTTCCTAGGTGGAATAAGGACTTTCTAGCCAAATTTTGATAGACTGTGGTTGCCTGTTCTGATTTTCTTCATTGGTCAGTTTCAACTGTAGAGATGGAAAAGTTTACTTCCAAACCACTTGGTTTCTAACCACCTATTATTTTTGCCCCTTGACACTTCCTTTTGGTCTGTGTCTAAATGCCTAAAATGCATAGAGCACTCCCAAGCCCTCAGAGGACTTGTTCATATCCCTAGTATTTGGTTCTTACCTGCTTTGGGGTGAGGGAAGTCTTCCTGTTCTGTGTATGTACCAGCACATCATGCTGGGATCCTGGTCCATGACTATATTCCCAGCTTTGCTGACAGTCTCTGCTGCATGGAGACCGGGTGGGGTTTTTTGTGAATGAAAGTTGCTCAGATGAACCTGTTTTGTTGAATGTATAGGTTGCTTTACATGAGTTAAAACAACTTGATCTGCCTCTTAAAATCTATTCTCAGACTGTGTGAAGAGGTTGACAGCAGTAGCTGAATGAAAAATTCCTGTGTTATTCTTGAATTATTTCTCCAGTAAATTTTCATTATTGCCAGTATAAGTTTGTAAGTCTCTGTGAAGAGGAGATATGTCCCAAAGAAATATTCTTGGCTCTAAGTTGTTTTCTGTGTCAGCTTCAAAGGAGTGTTTCTGGGAGTGATTTACTCTTGTGCATGGGCTAAGCAGGCAAACATGAGAAAGCTGAGGCTGGAGACTCCTTCTGTCCTTTGGTCCACTGTGAAGCAGCAACAGCCTTTTCATAACTGCTCAGTTACAGTGCCATGGCTGGCCCTCAGGACCGGCAGCTCCTGGGAAGGACCAAGTGATCACTACTACAATGACAGTTCCTGCTAATTGGTAGTAAAGTGTTTTCAGTATTCACAGGATCATGCCTTAGGCTGTTTTTTCTTGTAAGGAATGAAAAACAGAAAACATTCATTCAAATCATTCATATTAAATTAGAAAAAACCCTAGCATTGGTCTGAATTACAGCCTTTCCACCTTCCTATAACTAGTTTTCAGTCATGGTCTCTAGTGGAGAAACAAGGGAAAAAATTGAAGTGTAAAAGGACTTAAAACTCCAGGCTCTCTTTACCCTGCACAGAAAGGGTTCTGACTCTTTTAGCCTAGTGATGTATTTCAGACCTTCCAGACAATAACTATTGCTCAATAAATTGACTTCCACAAAGCTTGTCTAGCTCTGCCTGGTGCCAGTACTTCTAGTGCTTTTTCCATGCTAGGCTTGATAGCCTTGGAGAGGACAGGTCACTGGTCCTCAATAGCTTGATCTTGTACACTTTCTGAATTGCCAAAGTCTTGAATGTAGATTCTCAATAAAACTCTTTTGGAAATTAACTTGAATTGTGACTAACCACATTTTACATTTCTGAAAGTATGTTGTTGAAAGTATTGTTATGCTGGTACTAATTTAACGATGTTAAACAAAACAAGTCAATACTTTTACAAAAGCAGCTCAGCCCAGGCAGAAAGAGGGGCTCATAATTTGTTGAACTGGGGCTTCACTGAATGACAAAATGTTGCTCTAGGAAGCCTGTGGATATTTAAGATGTGTTTATTTTCTGTCTTTGTGAGACTGTTTGTTTTTTTTCCCTAGATAAGCAACGTCTTGTTTTTCGTTTTACCACCCATATGTATGTGCTTGTTTCGTCAATACGCAATCTGCTTCAACAGTGGAATATATTTAATATGGATTCTCCTAGTCGTGGTTGGTAAGTTGGTTACTCTGTATTTACCAACTCGTGTGAACTGAGAGAAGACATCAGTTTTTCCTTGTACTTGACTGTTTTTTAAAACAAAGCAATCCTGACATCTACGGAAGAATTTGCTTGTGCTTGCTTAACGCTGAAGCAGCCGTAGTTTCTAGAGGGGAAAATGCCTTTTGGAAACTGAGGTTGGTGGGAAATTTGTCTATAGTTCTGTTCCCTTCCAATCCTTCCTTNTTTTTTTTTTTTTTTTATGTTTGGATTTACTCTACAGCAGTGCTGACCCGCTTTGTTTAAATGAGAGCTGAAGTGCCAGTGCAACTCAAGAGAGGAATAGGGTTTTCATTGTACTGAAAAGGCCCAAAGATACAGATATGAGATTCTGAAGTTTGTCCATTCCTGGAGGCACTTCAAGGGGATAATCAAAGCCCTCTGGAGTAGTATAACACTTTCCACCTGTAAATCTGTATCATGGAGTAGTCATCAAATGCTGCTTTTTCTCTTTGTTTTACCCATTCTTGTGCTATTGAGAAAATTCCAAAGCAGCATTTGGCATTTATTTCTTAAATTGGTTTATCTTTATACTTAATTTCTTAATTGGTTTATCTTTATACTTTTCCACCTGATGTTTCTTCATGCACATCTTTTCTAGTAGGAGCTGACATTTTTAGCTGCTACTTTTGTAATGTACTTTTCTTTATTGTTAACAAGGATATGATGACTTGGATTGCCTCTTAGTAAGTTGGTGTTTTTTATAACCTTTTCTGCACAAAATGGTAGCTACCATTTCCTGTGAAGTTCTGAGCATGAGCAGAGTGTTTCAGTCTATTTCAGTACTGTATAATAGTGTCTCTTGATTCATTCTTCCAGGAATTGGATCTGTTTATTTTCACGC
This sequence comes from Buphagus erythrorhynchus, assembly GCA_013400855.1. Lineage (NCBI taxonomy): Eukaryota > Metazoa > Chordata > Aves > Passeriformes > Sturnidae > Buphagus > Buphagus erythrorhynchus. Next base: position 16,733 of record VZTT01018575.1, on the reverse strand, counting down.
CACCCTCAGTTTCTTGGGCCAGATGCTGGATGAGCTAGCTGTTCTCTGGGTTTTGATGTGTGCTTTTGCTATGTGGTTCCCTAGGAGATACCTGCCCAGAGTTTTTCGAAATGACAGGTAATCATACAGTGATACGTGTACACGTTCATGTATTTTGAAACTTCTTGTACTAGCACCTAAACCTGCACATAATGGCATCATAATAAATTATCAACCTTACCACTATTACTGCTATTTTTTCTTACTCCATTCTCTTTTAGTTGCTTGTATCTCATTCAGCCTATTTTGTTCAAAATTCCCACGTCAGCAGTTGCTGGTAGTGGGATTTGTGTCCTGTAACTTCAGGTGATTAGATGAGATGACTTGCCTCTGAAATTGTGTGTTCTGGTTGATTCTAGGGAGAGTTTTATGATGAGCAGTTTATATAACTTACAGTTAATGTAGGAGAAGCCATCGTTCATTCTTCCTTTTGTATACCCTGAAGTGTATATACAAGTGAACCTATGGAAGTTAGCTGAATGTTCATCTGAATTTTTAAGGCAGTGGTTAAGGATAATGTTCAGGTATTCAAAGGTTAAGTGTTTCTTTAGAAACCTATTGTTGTAAAGGGATTTTTTTTCTTATTCTTGCAGGTTTAAAAAAATACATTATAGCCAGTTTAAAGCATTTGCTTGTGGTTTGCCCCCCTGTAAAAACATTTTATTGTTCTTTTATGCAGTAAAGAAGTTGAGGTAATGGAGAGGCTTGAATTGCAACATCAGTGTGGTTCTCTCTGAAGATTGCTAAGGCTGCTGCCTGTTGCCCTCTTACACTGTTAGTCTTCGCAGTAGATTTTGGAGTTTGTTTGTTTGATTGTTGGGGTTTTGTTTGTTTGTTTGTTAGTTTCTTGACAGTATGCCAGATTAGAAATTGCTAATGCAAGGAGAGAAGTTTGGTGCCTAGAGTGACCTTACCTCAAAATAGCTTTCACTGGGTAGAGTGTACCATTAATTACTGTATACAGCCTATATGCGTGGCCCACTTCTCTTCAATGTCTTCATAATGACTTGGACTTGGACACAGGACTGGAAGGAATACTAAGTTTGATGACCACACTAAATTGGGAGGAGCTGTTAAATCCCTTGAGGGCAGAGAGGCCTCCACAAATGAGAGCAGTCACAAACCAGGGGAAGTTTAGCAAGGGGAAGTGCTGGATTCTGGGATGGGGCAACCTTGGATGTATGGACAGACTGGGGAATGAGATGCTGGAAAACTGTGCCATGGAAAGGGACCTGAGGGTCCTGGTCGATGGCAAGCTGAATCTGAGCCAGCAGTGCCCTGGAGGCAGGAGGGCCAGCCCTGTCCTGGGGGGCATCAGGCACAGCATCACAGCCAGGCAAGGGAGGGGATTGTCCTGCTCTGCTCTGAGCTGGGGCAGCCTCACCTCCAGTGCTGGGGACTGGTCTGGGCACTGCAATATGGGAAAGACATTAAACTGTTAGAGAGTGTCCAAAGGAGGATAACAAGGATGGTGAGGGGTCTGGAGGGGAAGCTGTGTGAGAAGTGGCTTGGGTCAGTTGGTTCATTCAGTTTGATGGGGAGGAGATTGAGAGGAGAGCACACTGCAGTCTTCAACACCCTAATGAGGGGAATAGAAGGGGCAGGAACCAGTCTCTTCTTTGTGGTGACCAGTGACAGGACCTGAGAGAATGGCCTGAAGCTGAGTCAGGGGAGGTTTAGGTGGGATATGAGGAAAAGGTTTTTCACCCCAGAGGGTGGTTGTGCACTGGAATAATTCCCAGGGAAGCAGTCACAGCACCAAACCTGAGAGAGCTCAAGAAGTGTTTGGACAGTGCTCTCAGGCACCTGGGGATGGTGCTGTACAGGGCCAGGAATTGAAGGTGTTGATCCTGCTGGGTGCCTTCCAATTCAGCATGTTCTATGATTCTATGTGTTTTAATGGCTTTGTTGCATTGTTGTAAATTTAGTATTTCTGCAAATTACATTATAGTGTTGTTACAGAACATTGTCAGCTTAACAAGCTTTACTGGTATCTTTTGGTTTATGGTGTGACTCTTGGATGTTTACTTCAAGTAAAGAATTCAGTGTCCTAAATTCATGCATAATTTATGTAAACTATGTAAATGAGCCCCCAGAAGCCTAGAGGTTACATTTTTCTTCTGATATTGCAGGGTAGGTTTATAATATGGACCAAGATGTTAAACTGTTGGGTTGTAAAGGAATAATACTTTTGGGGTGAAATACTCTTTCTGTTTAACTTTGTGTTTAAACTGTAAATACTGAGAGATGAAAGATTCTATTGTATCCTTCCACTTCTGGAAGAATGTGTCAAGACAGTTACAGTTTTTAGAGAAGGTCTTGATTCCTTTCTGAAGTATGCAGACACTTTGGGCAACAAACCTGTGCTGGTTTGAAGGCAAACCAACAGAAGGAATTAACTCCACACAAATACATTGTGAGGGATTCCAAGTCAGAATTACAATTTAATAGGAAAAATTTGCAATAAAGACAATAGTACAGAAACACTGGCTTAAACTGACAGAGCCAGAATATGACCAGACACACTGCTGGTCAGAGTGGTGATAGCAGTCCCATTGGAGTGATGGATGTGGTCTTGTTGAAACGATGATCCTGTAGAAAGGTCTGGTCCTTTTCTGGAGGTCCAGTGGTGGTTATTGAGAGCCCTTGTCCTCTGGGAGTCCAGTGGTGGTATCATGGTGTCCAAAACCCCATGATTATATACAGGTAGGAATGTAAGCTACCTCCCCCTAGGGTGGGGCATCTCACAATGGGATGATGTAACTCTGTGACTCATTCTAGGGAGTCCTTGATGGCCCTTGGGCAGAGATGGCCCTGCTTTAGGCTGAGTGTCCATTGGGCAGCTATTGCAAATGACTGACCATTAACAGCTCGTCAGAAGGTGCTAGAGGTGGTGATAGAATGCATACCTTACCTTGTAACCCAAGACAAAACCCTAACCTAGAAATGGTTTGGTTAATACTTTTAAGTATTTTGCTTTGCCTGACTAATCCTCTAGTATTGTCTATTGTGTGCTCACAGCTGTACTCTTCACTTTGTTCATCCCTATCACGCTTAGAATTCTCAATGCTGAAAATGTTATTATCTATCATGACTAATTTGTGATGTATTTATTCATTAAGACATTAATGTCATATCAGAACTTACTGCTTAAGTAACTTGTTGCTTTCCAGCAGAAAGAAAAACTTTAAAGCAGAAGGCAAATGGAATGAGCCTAGGTGAAGGCAGTGACACTTGTGGCCATGGAATTATAGTGTACAAATGTACTGAGACCTTACTTCAAACATAGAAGGCCATCTTTGGGCAACAATTGTTTTAAAAAGCTATGGGCCAGTAGTTAAAAGGCAGCATGGTGATCTTCCTGCCATAGCCCGGCTATAGACTGGATGTGGGTTGTTGAAAGTGCAAACCTGAAGTTTAAACAACAGTTAACATTTAAATTTAAAAGTTGTCAGGCTGTCTACATAGGGTGCAATAGTGATTTCATATTTGCTAAGAATATACCAAATCTTAGTCTTATAAAAAAGTCTGGGAATTTCTCACCTACTGCTAAATTTGATTAAGGAAATATTCTAACTTAGCATGTAAGTTTCAGTATCTTTGAAGGCTCTAAAGAGATAAAGGAAAGTAAAGCAGACTGTAACATAGCTGTAGAAGTTAGGGCATTAACAAAAAGAAAATATCCTGAAAATCCATATTTAAAGCTTGAAGAATGATGAGACAGAACATTTTTGAGGATGTACAGTGCTGTGTACAGAGGTAGACCTAGATTTTGTTACATTATTAAAGTAATGTTGAAATTTCTGGGTTTAGTAATTAAAACTTTTGAATTAAAAGCAGTTTTTCTGCCCATAAACTCTGTTCAGGAGCCGATTTAAAGCTGCTGTGGGTGTCCTGTCTGGAGTTACCACCTGCCTGGCCTTCATTAAGCCTGCGATTAACAACATCTCACTAATGACTCTGGGAGTTCCCTGCACAGCTTTGCTCATTGCTGAGTTGAAGAGGTAAGTACAGTTCTCCTCAATGCAGGCAGTGTTGCCTTCTCAGATCCTTATGACACTAGATCCGTCTTCAGTGCTTGTGGCAGCAGATAAAAAATGTTTCTACCACATGCAAGAGCAAATGTAGTATAAATTTGCTTGGCAATTCAGACATTTTTTTACAAGGATTTCTTTTCCCTAGGACATCATAGTAGGTCAGATACTTTCTGTATTCTTGCAACATACCTCTTGCTGCAACCTGATTTGCCTCAAATTTGTTTACTTATTGTGAAATTAGGGCCCAGGTTTCACTTTATGGGCAGCATTTTTTCTGTATAGCATGCATAAGGGTGAGGTGATGGCACAGTTGCAGTCTGAATGCTAATGGGAATATGGAGCAAGGCCCAAGCACATGTGGAAGATGTTCCAACTCCAGAGTTGTACTGTGAGTGTTGCAAGGCTTTGTCATCTGATATGAATAATATGATGGAGTCAGAGTGACAGAGATAAGGTTAATTTACTACATTTTGGAGGATAGATGTTAGTCAAGGCTGTAGAAATCATAAAATCAGAATGCAAATAGAGAAGAACCTGACACCGATTTCCACGTTTTAGAAAGTTCTTTTGTTGTAGTGATACCAGCAGCTGTCCAGAGACTTTTTTTTCATCTCTTCATGCACCGTGAAAAGGACCAGAGGAGTACTAGCATTTGAATTTGTCCTATTTCAGCTCTTCTGCGGTGTCTGAGAAAGATTTTACAACTTATGCTTTCTCTTACATGTTGCATATGTCCATCAGAACGAGTTAGAACAAAATGTCTTTATTCTGATTGCATCTGTTAGAAGAGAGATTTTTCTGTTTGCTACCTTACCCTGATCTGCTACTGCTGTACAATGGAAGCCTCTCCAAACAATGTTTTCTAAAGGTGTGCATGAGTCTTTTCTCGTTAGACATCCTTCTGTGAATTTCTGTGGTCAAAGACACTTGGAAACAGTACACAAGTTAGTTGTGGACAAGGTCAGTAGCAGAACAATATTGGTGGTGTCTCATTTTGATGACAGCATGAAGGAACTACTGACAGGGCAAAGGGGCATCTGGTTGTAGCACTGGATAATCTTTGAATTCTCTGTCAGTTCCGTATCAGTTTTCCAGGCATGAGTTCCTGAGAAACTTGAAACGACAAATTGTTAGTGTCTTCTAAGTTTGAGTACTGTTGTTTCAAATCTAGGAATTTATATGCCTACAGGTATTTGTTTTTTAAAACTCTTTCTTCGGGGTCATTGTCCTGATTTGGGACAGGCAGAAAATCCAGCATCAATCATAAAGTCATCCCTGGACAGTCGTATGTTACTAACATGTCTGGAGTTTCCCAGCCTTTGTTTTAGGGAGAAAATTAAGGACACAGATAGACCTTCTTTTTCAATTGATGAATAAAAAGGGACCAGAAGTGACATAAGGGCCCTCTCTGGTTGTGCATTGGGATGGTTTAATACAGCTGATATTTGTGGATGAATTCCTAAATGTAAAAGACAAATACAAAGCTTTCATTTTAAGCTATACTGATCCTTTTGAAATTAAAAGGGTTACATTCTTGTAAACTGAGAGGTAAGGAGTCATCTCTTCCCCTTTTGCAGGGGGAAAATTAATATAAACATTATTTAAAAGATTTGCTATTTTTCCATTCTGTGCTACCATAGCCAGGAGGGCACTTCACATCCAGGTCTGGCAGGCTGCAGTGTAAATTCTTCTGTGAAATAGATATTTGAGGAAGAAAGGAAAAGTTGCTTCTGTTCCATGCTGAAGTTTTTGATATTTTAGAGCGAAACTCCTTGTTGTTATTCCTATTCTAGGCTGTCTCAATTTTGTACAGAATTTTGGGGAATCAGAACCACTGTGTTTTCAAATGAAAATTTTCTGAATAATGTTTGTCTTTGATGAGGAGATAATTTTGTCACAAAAGAGCATTACATTCTTACATGTGGACCTGGTAAGGTAGAGTGTATGGCTGGGAAGGAGGAGGACTGTATCGTGGGTAGGAGGTGATTAAAAGAGCAAAAGGTAGTCAAGTGTCCTTGAAAGACAAAGAAATTGTTAAACTTCATTCTCATTTCTGTCACAACAACAACAACAACAACAAAACAAAACAAAAAAAAAAAAGAAAGAAAAAGAAGCTCTACTAGAAGATGGTATAAGTGGAAAGGTGAATGTTTATCTTTTGATTTGCCTAGTCCAAGCTAGAGATTATAATGTCATCAACTTAGTAGCTATTTAGGGAGTTACCATCAGGCATATAACTTCCTCCATGTGCAGATAGATGCTAGGATATTGTTGCTCAGCTGACTTCTGAGCCTTGAGCAGTGAAGGTTTACCCTAGTTTCTGGTCTGACCATTATTTGATTCTTCTACTAGGAATCTGACTATGCAGGGAGCCTTGCTTCATTATTGCAGGTTCCTTTATTCCCTTGACTAAAAGGTTAAGTTAGTTAAAAGTTTGAAATGTTCCTTAGGATAGAAAGGGAGATATCTGTGTAACATTCAATCAATCAACATTGCACTGGTTTGAAAAAAAGCTAGACTGCTTTTCTGGGGTTTCAAAACATTTGCTGGAAGTGTGTATTTAAGTGTCCCTTAAATAACAAATGACTGGAGCTCACAAGTGTTTGCAGAAATGCTGATATTTGAATAACTGGTTTTTGTTAAACAGAGGACATTGTGCATTGTGTAGATGAAAGAGGAAATAGAAGTGCAAGATTTATGGGATCCAGTTTCCTTCAGAATAGAGTAGGGTGGGATCAGGACAGCATTAATTTTTTTTTTTTAGACCTTCAGCTAACAAGTTCTGTTTTAGTTCTTAACAGTGACCATGTCTGTTGAGAAATAAAAGAAAGGCTGCATGTCCGGGTTGTATTTGCATTACATCTCTTCATTGTGGTAAAAGCAGTGACTCTGCAGTCTCCTGCTTCCCCAGCAAGCATGTCCTCACCCCATCTGAAGCACAGTTACTGCAGAAACTGAATACCCCATGATAGGTGATCTCAGAAAACCCAGGAGTATTACAGACATCAGCAGGCTGTGCTCTTCTCATTGTGATCTTTCTGCCTTAAAGTAGTCCTTTGCAGAACACCCTACAACATCTAGTCTTAACTTTATAAAAGTAATTTGCAGTACATGATGGTTGCAAAATGATGAGCAAACGTCATTACAGTCGTTACCATTGCTATGGCTGATCTTGTACTGGGTAAGTAAGCCTTCAGTTTTCCTTTGCAGCCTTGAATTCGTTGAATCATGCAGGTTAATTGCCTTTTCCTCTTGGTATTTAGATAGTCAGGTCCTGACTAAAGGAGCTCTTAAGTCTGAGGCCAAACCTCTTATCTTAAATGGGATGCAGTTGCATGTGTTTATCTCCTTCAGACAGTCCAGGAAAGCCTCATATTCTCAATACACACACCCTTTCCTTTGTCAGAACACAAAAGTACTTATCTCAGTAGTCTAGTTTTATCCCTCAAATAAACAAAATTGATTCATATGCGTAGCTTCTTAGGGACATGGTTTAATGATGTTAGGAACAGCAGTACCTCTCACTGAGGAATAGAAATACCGTAGCATTAACAGAAGTCTTTATACAGTAACAAATATGAGCAAATCTGAGCATTTGCTGCATGGCTGGTTGTTAATGAACTGCATGTGTAACTAATGTTACACATTACCCTCCCTGGGTATAGGAATACTTTGATGTTTGCCCCCCATTGGTACACTGGTATTTAAGACAATACCCACAACACAGCTACTGATAAAATGGTTTGTTTTGTTACCTCACCTCTGCTTTGCATCAGAGCCACGCTTACTGTAAGTGAAATTCATCTGTTAAGTACATTTATGGTGGAGTCATTTTAATGATACATCTGGCATTGTTTTATAACTGTTTATTTATGTTTTTCTCCTTAGGTGTGAAAACCTTCGAGTATACAAATTGGGTCTCTTTTCAGGTCTTTGGTGGATGCTAGCACTTTTCTGCTGGATCAGTGACAAAGCGTTTTGTGAGATCTGGTCCTCATTTAACTTTCCCTATTTGCACTGTGTGTGGTAAGTGTTGTGTGTAAAGTCCAGAGTTTGATTCAAATGTGATCTGGCCTCCCCACATTACCCTTCTGTGCTGCTTGGTGGCTATTTCTGGTTAGTTCTAGACAGAATAAATGGTAAGATTTTAGAAGCCCAGAACAAGTCTTCTGCTATTCAGGATGACAGATTTAGGAGTCTCTTTGGCATGATCGTATTCTTAAGCAACTAGTTTCATTAATTGTAACTGAATTCCTTGCCATACTGGTTACTAAAAACCACAGCTGTGACTATGAAAATGTAAACTGGCATTGATAATGATGGTAATCCTCATGATGAATGAGGATTAGTGATTAATTAATGATGATGAAGTGGAGGAGCAGTGAAGGGCTTTGATGCCTTTTCTCTTTTACCACCCAGCAAGTCACAGTTACTTATTTGAGGTGCCATGTCTCAGCATTTCTGCACAAATCTGACAGGTGCAGAGAAGCCAAAACGCTGGAGCCTGTTTAGACCAGAGATAAACTACAGTTTTTTTAGTTTTCCTTTCCAAATATTCTTTGCCTCCATGCAAAGGACAGACAGCAGTCCTGTGAGGGGCTTGTGAGAAGATGGTGAAGGACAGACTGATTTTGAAGTATGATTATACAGTTGATTGCTCTACTGAATTTATATTACTGATACTTTTTTTCTTTCCTCTTTTTTTTCTTTCTTGGTGTGTGGGTGGCTATTCTCAGGCACATTTTGATTTGCCTTGCGGCATATCTGGGATGTGTCTGCTTTGCTTACTTCGATGCTGCCTCTGAGATCCCTGAGCAGGGCCCTGTCATAAAGTTCTGGCCCAGTGAAAGGTGGGCATTCATTGGAGTTCCCTATGTCACCCTCCTCTGCGCACACAAAAAAACATCTGTGAAGATTACATGAAGTTGGAAGCCATGGTATGGGGATGGATTTTCAACCTAAACTTACATTCCAGCACAGACAATATTTATATAATGATAAATGACTAGTGTTGTATTTTCTCTTCTTCCTAAGATAGTCAGCGCTTCAAGTGTCATAGGAAGAGGGAAGTCTGTTCATTGCTCTCTGAAGAAGAGAGAGGAAGCAGGAACATGGGGGCACTTGAACACTAAAGTAACAAAATGGCTTCTTTGTTTTTTGCGCCATGTTTTTACGTAGCATTTCTCTTCATGAAAGCTCTTTTCAAATACCAGGGTCAAGGAATGATCTTTTTGTAGTAGGTCACCTTTGGTGCTTGATCCACTTCTTTGATAACTTTCTTTGTTGAAAGAAAGCAGTCCAAGATGCCTACATCCTATCCTGTGTCCTTCCTAGCTCTGATTTTGCTGCATTTACACATGGCCACAAGAGTGTGCTCGAAGCCCATGCTGTTCCCAGCCTGGTGTGGCACCCAGGCTGTGCAATGCTTTGGATCACAGAATGCAGGGTTGCTTTCCCAAGTACAACAGGAGATGAGTGTTTGCAGCTGGATTACTCTGTAAGTGCAATTAGGCAATGTAAATGCAGAGGAAGCTGACACAAGTCCGTAAAAGTAGGTAGGAGTTCAAGGATTTTATTGTATTTCTACTGTCCTGTGAATGTTTGTATGGTGCATATTTCTTTCTTGCAGAAATGTCACAGAAATCCCTCTCTACCTCTTGAGACATGCTTGGTTTTGAATTTGGCATTCAAGTGCTCACAGAAGTGTGAACACTACCTTCAGTAAGATCTCAGGTCAGCATTGATTGACAGTGTGATTAAACTATAAAAACTCATAGGTGCCTGGCTGCACATCTAATTTAAGACCTGACTTCTCACCAATGCATTGCAAAGTGATGTAAAAAATAGTCCAGTCCTCCGCTGGTTATACTTAGGAAAAAAGGAGATAACTGCTTAAAAACCAAGCTGAAGACCTAGATTTCAGTGAGCAATGAGATATGATATTGAGTCTTGCATTCTTGCAAAAGATTCTGATTTTCTGGTTTATTTCAGTCCATTTTGTAAAGAAAAGGGATGTCTAGGTCCATTTACTCTTAAGATTATTGGTGTTGAAGTTCAGGAATGGCTATAGTTCCTGCAAGCAATTAATATAAGGCCTGTTTATAAAAATGGTGCAATGTTCAGGCATGATTTTCAAGTTGAGCAATTGTAGCTGCTAATAACTGCAGTTTTGGAGAAAAAAGGGTCTACTCAGATTCCTCATACCTCTAATAATCAGAACTCTAAGTGGGATAAGGCTTTGAATGTACACTTTTATTATTAAGTGTTATTTCCTTTTTTTGTATTAGGCCATGAAATATGATTTTCTCTTTTGCTTATATGTCTTATGTTGTACTTGTTTTTTATCAATGCAAAAATGTACTCTATACAGTATCATCTTTATGAAAGTGGCTTTTAGCAAGAACTTTCAGCTGAATTAATTTGTAAGCATTTTAAAACCTTTAAAACTTTTGTATTAAAATTTATTCTTAGAAAGCAAGAAGTAAGGTATATGCTGATACTCTTGAAGCAAATTGTTAGTAGGAGATACGACTTTTTCATGAGACTTTCAAAATAGATAAGTAGACTACTGTCAGGTGACTCCAAATCTTAAAAGCAGGACAGACATAAAATGGAACAGTACATATTTATAACACTTGCTAGTAGATTTGAAACATCTTTTTTTTTTTTTTGACACACACTGATAAATTTTTGTATGAAACCTGTTTAGAAAAATTTATGTAGTGATGTTTGTTACTCTTGGAAACATAGCTATTTTTCCTTCCTGTCCCCCGATTATGAAATACTCAGCTTCAAACACTTCTCAGGTATTAAAAGTTCTATTGTTAGATCTTTATACAGATAGGATTGCTGGCTGGAACCCAGCTAAGTTTTCTGATGCCTAACATGGCCCTACTTTGAGTAAGACGTTTTGATAGTGTTTGCTAAATTATTATGTTATGGTAAGTAAGTTATTTTCGGTGTTGCTTGGGAACCTAATAACTGCAGACATAATGTACTATTCAAAATGACTGGAGCCCTTCTACTTAATATTTTGCTTGAAAGCAACCTCTGACTCAAAAGGCTCTAGTTAATCTGCTGTCAGTTGCTGTCTTCTACACTGAAGTCTGACTGCTCACAAAGAAGTAATTTTGTAATTTAAAAAATCTCAGTAGTAAAAAATACTCAGCTATTTAAGAAGTAAATTAATGCAGATAAAAGGCCAAGAATCATCTCCTGTATTTTTATTATCCAATCTCTAGCCTTTCTACCCTTCATGGGAGATTTTGTCAGCAAAGATCACTATGTGTTGTTTAAAGCTTCACTGTAGAATTGGTTGGAGTATTCCTCTGTAGCAGCAACTCACCACTTTTAGATTTAGCTATTTCACTTTACATTAAATTAGTATTAACTTATATAACTGAAATTAGCTACATTTACTTAAAAAAATAAAAATTACACATTTTTTACAAGATCCACAGTTTTACAGATTGCATCTACACCATAATATTAGCACCCAAAAAAGTATATGATTGGTATACAGAATGATTTGTGCACTGGATCATACAGATTGATAGAGTATGCACAAGGAGCTGTATTATATTGCAGTTTGAAGTGATTTATATGCACCTGCAGGTTTTAAAGCCCCAGAATGCTTTCTTTCCCTGCCAGCAAGAAGTGAGTTAGTTCCTAGTCTTTAGGTTCAGTTAGTATTTTAGTCTATTTAGTGGGATGCAGTACTGTGTTGAGCATATTGTAAATATTGACATGAGATACCCATCATTCCTTTAATGTTAAACTTCAGGTTTTTTTAGAAAGGATGGTTAGTTTTCAGTAGTAGCAAACACTCAATTTACAGTCATTAACAATTCAAGAAATACTGTGTAAGGAGTGGTGTAGAGTTGGGTGTTTCTTCCATCTCCATTTAAGTCTGTATACTAAATGTTTCTGTAAAACATGTAATACTTTGCAGCATTAAACTGTATTTAGAATAAATATTGTTTGCTTTTTCATACTTCATGTTTGTGGAGAAGAATGCAGCTGCCAGTATAATGCCTTGAACCATAAGGATAATTTTTTCCTTACAGTTTTCAACAATTCTCACTCTGTGAGGAGGAGAGAGACTGCATTAGATAGAAGACCATTAATTAGTGAGATAATGATTACTTTGTGTATCATACTGATTTTTGCAACTAGAACAAATACTTGAAAAGTGCAAGTCTGTGAATCAACGAAGACAAAAAATGGTTAAAAATGAGTGGCCTGTATTTCCGCAAATAGACAAAACTGGGTCAGAGTGAGTACATCTGGGAGAACAAAGTGGGGGTTTTCAGTGTTTGTCGCCTAAGACTATGCTTCCAATTTAAGGGAGTGAGATTGTGGCTGTATAGTAGCCTAGCACCTGCCTTTCCCCTCCTGCTTCCCTTTTACCATGGTTCCTCTCACTTCATGTAAAAGATCATTTTTGAGACATTCATGGATCCTCATAAGCAATTATAATCAAGCTGGAAATAGCTGTTGTGTGAAAGCATAGCTATAATTCAAGAATGTTACTCACTCAGAATTAATGTCTTTAGCTGCTAAAAATTCAAAAACAGCTGGTGGGTTGGCTCATATATTGTTGTGTCACTCAGTCTGCTCTTATCTGGAATTTATGGACATGGTTTCCCATGGAAACAAGAGAAGCATCATCATACCACTGCATTTCCCTGATAGCTTCAGAGCTCTGTGCTTATTTTGTCCAAATCTGATGGAGGCAGGAGCCTTGGAGGTGATTTTTTACAAACTGAGCAAAAGATGGTCAGGTAGGAACACCAGGCCTCTGAGACAAACTATTGTTAAAATAATAGAGAACTTACCCAGGAAGGAAATCAAAGCAGTGCTCAAGTTCTGGATTCACTTTCCCTGTGGTTTGTACCAGCTACAGCAAAAGGAACTCCTTACACATGGAAGGAATTTCACATTCTTCTGTTCCAGAGATAGAGGAATTAGTGTAACACACAGAGATCAACATTTTGCTCCAAACTTACAAGGCAGAAACTCCCCTGAGAGGTTGGTTGGCAATGTCTTGTATTGCTGTACTCCAGGCTGTCAGTTAAACACAGTGCAAGCTGAGAAAGACTGCAGTTTGAAGGAGGTGATTTCCATGCCACAGACGTAGGAACCATGAAAACCTGCTTGTAAACTTTTAGCATGTAGTTAGGAGGTGAGTAGGTGTTGGTTAAAAACAGGTTGTGTCTACCTAATTTAGTTTTCTTCTACAACAGGGTATTTGCTGTCCCTGTGGCTGTAGAAGAAATTGTACTATCAGATTTTGACACATAAGCATTCTAGCATGGTTTGACAGGACATTATTATAAAAGTGCTAGAAAATCTGTGTTTGATAGAAGTTCTGTCTGTGGATTTGTGTAAAACTGTTGGATAGCTGTTCCTGAGCTGTCCTAGGTGATTCATTATAAAATCAGAAAAAGATGTAGAGTGGACCTCAGCAGAAAGTCCTTCCTGGGTCACCTGTTTAATTGCTCAGCTGTGCCCACATACAAGTTATTGATAAAGTCTGGGAATATTTGTGGATACCTTGAGAAAGAAGTCTAAAATCCAGAGGTGGTTGGCTGAATTGTAAAAAAAAACCAAAGCACAAAATTTAGTAAGAACAATATATTAAACCTATATAGTTATTGGTGACAATGCTGAATGCAGAATAACTAGGAAAGGAGAAGTTCTTACTACAAGAACTGAAGGATTAGTGTGGATCAGGAGCCAAATACAATACAATAATACATCACCTCATTAAAAAGAAAAAACCCAAAATCATACGGAAAAAATCCTGTAGGACCAGAAGAAATCCTTTCCTTCAGAGACTACCAATGAGGATAACCAGCAGTTGGAAAAAACTAAAGGCATGTAAGGAGAAAGAGACTTAGCCTTAAAAAACAGTGAGAGAAACACAGTGAAACACAGAAAAACAGTGTGAGATAGATATGAACATGATGCAAGTATGTAGAAGGAAGTGTGCAAAGATTCAGGAGAGGGTATGTGCTGGAAACACAGGAATAGACTGTGGAGGGTTGGTATCTCTACCTCTTCATGAAGGTAGATATTTAAGGAGTGATTGGAGAAGTAATAGGCATTTGTATAGGACATGGGCACTGCTGATCCTTCCTTGGGAGAGGGATATGTAGTAGTACTACTTCTATGGAGTAGTAGTCTGACAGTCTGGAGACTCAGATACTCTTTTTTTTTTTTTTTTTTTTCCCTCTTGTTGCTGTGCACATGAGCTGGACAGAATGAATTGTGGGCAGAGGTAAAGATGAGTACTTGGCTTGATTGCACTGGCAGAGAAATACCTGTACATAAGAGCATAATTGTGGGCATTACTGGAAAGTAACTGTCGTTGAAATTTGTGTAGATTCTTAGGTTAGGAAGAATCCAGGAACACAGAGGTCAAGCCATGATGATGCTTATGGGAAATCTGCTGTGACACTGACACTTTACAAAGCCCAATCTGTTTGGAGAGCACACAGTACACAAAATCAGAGAGTATTCTGACTAGAAGGGGACTCACAAGTATCGAGTCCAACTCTTAAGTAAATGGTCTGTATGGGGATCAGACCCCTTGACCATAGCGTTATCAGTGCTCTTAACAACTGAGCTACCTAATTTTTAAAAATAGAAAGGCCCATGCAGCACTGGATATGCTGACATCAGATTGGACTCACTTTTCTCAGCAAAGGAGGAGAGTCTGCTTGGGAGCTAGTGGGGCTCACTGGCAGAGCTTTAAACTAGATGTGTTGAGGGAGAGGGACAGTATCAGTCTTGTCCCTGGCAAGCTGTGGGATGAGAGGTAAAGGTTAGAGGGACAGAGTGCTGGCAATGGCCCTCAGAGTCTGAACTGTGCTGGAGCGCACTTGCAGTCTTATAGAGATGAGCCAGAACTCCTGAGGTAAGAGGAGCCACCAGAGAAACACCAAGGAAATACCTGAAAAGAATTAAGGGATGCACCTCTAGGAAGGTAGCACTGCTAACAGCCCAGCTGAGGTGTCTTTACACCAATCCTCACAGCACGGGCAATAAGCAGGAGTTGGAATCCACTGTGGTGCTAGAAAGTTATGACCTTGTTGCCATTACTGAAACTCGCTGGGATGAATCCTGTGACTGGAATGCAGCTACAGATGGCTATAAGCTGTTCAGAAGATACTGGGCAGAAGGAGTGGCACAGGGGTTTCCCTCTGCATCAGTAGGTGGATCAAGTGTGAAGAGCTGTCTCTCAAGAAGAGCCATGGCCAAGGTTCAACTTTAGATCAGTTGAATTATTTTGCATCACATGCAGTGCCCTGGTGCAGGGTCTGGAGAACCCTTCATGGGGGGTTTTGATGGGCAGTGACACCTCCTCAGCTACCCCTCATGTGAATATTGTGTAGATGTGACTTTCCTGAGGTGGGGAGTCTGGCAGCTGAGCTAGTCTGCACAGCAGAAGATGGGTGTTCACTGCTTCTGACAAGAGGTTTTCACATGCACCCAAACCCTCCTTCTCCCCCAGAGTGGGGTGTCTGTGCAAACCTGGCAATAGATAAGCCCTGAGCTATGGCCTCCACCACAAAGCTTCTGGGCTTGGTGCTTCTGTGAATGCTGTCCCAGCTTTATCCGTTACTTCCTAGGCCTGAGTTGCTTTGAACAATAGTGTCACTTTTTGTATCTTGAATAGCCTTAGGCAGTTTAACTCACAGTTCAGGGTTTCATCCAGGAGACCCATTCAAGGTGAGTTTTAGTGGTGCAGCTTTGTTATACAGTTTTGCCATAATGGGCAAAAATCTTTATGACAATGTTTGTGCCATGAATTATAACATTTCAGTCTCTGACACCCACCTGGAGTTCTGTGTCCAGCTCTTGGGTCCCCAGGAGGGACATGAACCTGTTGGAGCATGTCCAGAGAAGGGTCAACAAGTTAATCAGAGGGATGGGGCACCTCTTGTATGAGAGAATTTGGATTGTTCGGCCTGGAGAAGAGAGGGCTTTGGGATGACCTAATTGTGGCCTACCCGAAGGGAACTTAAAAGAATGGAGAGAGACTATTTACAAGAGCATGTAGTGACAGGACATGGGGAAGTGAAAAAGGATAGACTTAGCATAGATGTTAGGAAGAAATTCTTTACTGTGAGAGTAGTTAGACACTGGAACTGGTTTCCCAGAGAAGCTGTGGATGTCAGTGGTTTGATATTGGCTAAACACCAGGTAGCCATAAAAGTCATTCATTCACCCTCTTTTGCTATAGTTGGGTAGAGGAGAGGGAAAAAAGGTTAACTAAGGACTCATGAGTTGAGATAAGCTTTGGGAGAAAAAACACTCTAAGGGCAAAATAGGTTCAAATTTAAAGGTATAAAGTAAATTTATTATTAACAAAGTCAGAGGAGGATAATGAGAAGTAAAAGAAGCCTTTAAAATACCGTTTTCCCCCCAGCCCCTCCCACTTTTCTACTGAGCGCAGGGAGACAGGCTGTGGGGGTTTTGGTCAGTTCGTGACTCAAGATCTTTTTTCTGTTTGCTCAGGGAGACAAGTCTTTTCTCTGCAATGCTGTGGGGTTCCTCCCACAGGCAAACAGTCTTCTCAGACTGTTGTGGCGTGGGTAATGTGTCCACGGGGTGCAGTCCTTGAAGAATAGGTTGCTCTAGTTTGGAAGC
>VZTT01018574.1:70579-86703 GCA_013400855.1 Buphagus erythrorhynchus | reverse complement strand
TTCTCTCAGAGTTGGCAACCTTTCCCATGGGCTGAGATCAAAGGCACAGGTGCTACTGGCTCCCTGCCATTGTCTCCAGCAATCCAGGGCAGCCAGAGGGATGTCCTGGACTCCCACACCAAAGAGTCCTGAGCTTCCTTTTCATCATGTCAGACCTGACACTGTGTATTTAACTCCCCATGCAAGCCTTGTCTCCTTTCAACCTCAGTAGCCAGGAGGCATTTTTGGAAAGACCCTCCATGCTCTGGAGAACCAGGCCAGTGACTAATGACACAGAGCAGAAGGGCTTTGACAAGTCAACAGAAATGGGGACTGGCCCTCAGCCACAGAAGAATAACCCAACACTGACACTTGACTTCAGTCCATTAGAGAAAATACTTCCTCTTAAGAGCTCACCATCATTTAATTCCATTTAACATCAAATGCAAGAGTTGCTACCAAGGAGATCCTGGAGTCAGCAAATGGTTTGACCAAGCATTTGACTCCTGCAATATGGACTCAGCATCTGGTGTTCCTCTAGCACAGTTTATTTCAGATAAATTACACAAACAACATTTATCTAGGCAGGGAAGTAGAATCAAAGATCCCATGAGTGGAAGTAAACAGGACTTCATACCTGGACACCAGAAAAACCCAACTGACAGGGCTTAATTTAAAATCAGTCAAAGAAATTAACTGAAAAGTACAAGTGTTACATATAGTTAAAAATACACAAACCTTCTTAAAGCCAAGGTTCATCTGCCACCTCTTCCAGAAAATTAGCATGTTAATTCTTGGCCAAGAATTAAACTGTTTCACATGGGTTATTTAGAGGAAAACTGTATTAGAGCCATTAAAGCATTAGCTGTAAATGGACATTTTGAGCTACATATTTGGCAGAGAAGCTGAAATTGGAGGCATAGCAAAGATAGCTCCAAAAAACAGACCAGTACTAGACTAGTCAGGAGGACTCAGCATCCCATGCAAGAGCAAGAGCCCACACAGCACGCTGGTGCACCTGTAAAACCCCCTTGAGCAACCCAAGTTCTTTTGTGTCTTGAGTTTACCTGGGTGCCCCAAGCACAAGCATATTCACTGTAGAGTAAACAATTTGTTAAGAAAATAATTGTTACCCGAGGTTGTAGGTTGGAGACAGACACACGACTCATCATGCAACAGTTTGGGTTATTGTTCCAAACCATCTTTTATACGTGGTTCAAAATTCCTGGGCTTAGACAACTGACTGGTCAGAGTCTCAACACTGCCCAGTTCCCTGACTAATAATATATCTTCATCCAAGATAAAATAGAATTAGCAGAAGTTTCCTCTAAGTTTAAATCCAACCTATCATTGCCCACCTAGAGACTTGTTTACTTTTCTATAACAAACTAAACTAACCAAATTAGATAGTTATACTAACTGTTATAGCCAAATTTATCTGTCCAGCTACAGACCAGCTGTGCTGTGACAAATAATGAGTAACCAGCGCAGAGTATAGTTATCCTGCCCTGTACACAGCTTTAGAAGTTTGCTCTTGTCCCAGAAAGCTACTCAATCCCATATTATCTGCAGTACATTGTAACTACAACTGGAGATCAACAGTACTGTTAACAGGGACATGCAAATAAAAATTTATATCAGCTCTTTTAGAAAGGAGCTGGGATTCTCCGGACCCAGTAAACCGATCTGTCATGACATTTCTCACGTTAGTTGTGCATTTACTCACAGCACTAAACTCAGTCTCCACACTCACAGCTGTATGTAGGTTAAAGTGATGGAACCACAAGACCCCTCTGTCCCAGACCAGCCAACAAGTTTAGATTTAAGTTAGCAAGACTGAACACATCTGGACAAGAGAAAATGACCCATCCTACTACAGCTCATCAGTGTGTCCAGAGCACATGAGAGCTCTCAAAGAGGGGTTTCATATGAGCAAGCCCAGACCTCCACCTCCCAAGCAGCTCTGTCAAGAGAAAACACCTCATTGCAGCCAGCCATGATCCTGTTCTCCCTAAACAGGAGCACCCAGGCTGCCCACCCCAGAGCAGAACTGAGCTCTGGTAAACCTCACAAGCAGTGCAATACTAACTCCATGGTAAAGCTAAGCAAAATCACCTTCCTCATCCCAAACTTCTGACTGATGAAGCAACATTAGAAAAGACACTTCAGCACAGGACAGCCTTTCAATGTTCCAGCCACGCTGGCATCTTTCCTCAGGAGAGAAGGATGAGGCAGACCTCCTTGCTGCTCTGCCAAACACAAGGAGGAGACCTCCTGGGCATCCTATGGCCAAGGTGGGGCAGGTCAAGAAGAGACCACAGCCCCTCCTACCTGACCAGGTGTCTCAGAGCATCACCCAACCCTTGGCATTGGTCTGAGATCTGCTCTGATTTTTGCAATGCTGGGTTGTTATCAAAGGACATTCCTCTGCATATATACAGCGATAGATATAGAGGCAGATGCCTGCCCCTCTTTTTGTTTGGTGTTTTTTTGCTTGTATTTAAATAGGCTCAGACTTAATTCAGCCAAATTTACAAGCACCAGGACAAAATCAGATGCCAGGAAAGCAATAAGACTAAAGGACAGTATGAGCCATTCAGATGCTCATCCCAAAGCCAGGCCTTTGTACAAGCATGATACTTGGAAAAAAAAATTCAGGNGAGATCTGCGCTGACTTTTGCAATGCTAGGATGTAATCAAAGGACATTCCTCTGCATATATACAGCGATAGATATAGAGGCAGATGCCTGCCCCTCTTTTTTTTTGTTTGGTGTTTTTTTGCTTGTATTTAAATAGGCTCAGACTTAATTCAGCCAAATTTACAAGCACCAGGACAAAATCAGATGCCAGGAAAGCAATAAGACTAAAGGACAGTATGAGCCATTCAGATGCTCATCCCAAAGCCAGGCCTTTGTACAAGCATGATACTTGGAAAAAAAAAATTCAGGGAGGTAGGAAAAAAAGAAATCTAGTGAGTTTGTTCTACACATCCTCCGTAGTGGGAGATGTTGTCCAACATGATCAAGCAGTACATAAGGTCTCATGAATTAGCCTCTACACCACATCACCTCTGCCAGTTTTGATCTGCAGGATCCCACATCACTGTCCCCGAAATCGAGCCTGAGTCACGGCTCTCCTGGAAGGCATCTGGATTCGGCTTTGAAGTCAGTCCTGTGCTTTCCTGCCCAGGCAGGCTACAGCACTGGCAAGGAGTTGGTGGATGCTGCAGTCACCAAGGCAACATCCCAAGTCTCCCCAGGCAGAAATAAGTTAAATTAAGTTAAAAAGCACAAATATCACTGCAGGATCCCCACGAGGTGCCTCAGAGGAAAACTGACCTGAAGAGAGTTAAGACAGCTTTCCATCGCTAATCAGGATTATCTAAGATGAGGCCAATCACTGTCCCTAAACCACACTCCATTTTGAATTATGCATGTGTCCTAGATCCATCATTAACATGCCAGTGCCAACAAGGTGGCTGCTGAGGTCTCAGGTCAGCCCTACATATTTTATAGGTTTCCTGAATTATTTATTCTCTGCACTTAGTTTGCAGTTAACTCTGAATATAACAGTTCACATGCTGCTAATTCAAATGACCTCTCTCAACTGAAAATATAACTTGTCCTCTGTTAGTCATGCAAGCAAGCCAAGTTATTTTAAGAAACAGATCTGAATACAGGAAACACATGCAGGTCTTCTCTCCAATCGGTTCACAACTGATCCTTCAGATCAATCTCTAATATCCTTCTGGCTGAGATGAGCACCAGCAGCTCTACACCCAGGACTGGGCAGGACAAGTGCAAAAGCAAGACCTCAGAGGTTAATTCACCAGGTTCATGTCCTTTCAGCTCTGACAATGATTTGTTTAATCAATCCATTTCACAGGTCTCGTGATCCCAGGAGATATTACCAGTTTCACAACACAGAGCAATCACTCAAGGACCCTCCACAAATCACAGGGTAAATCGCTGTCCACCTGCATTTTCACCAAAGCCCCTGCTGTCTGCAAATCCTGACCTTTCCCTAGGCAAACAGAGAGGATACAAAACTCTAGCCGGACAAACATTTAGACTTGCCGAATGTTTTCCTGCAAGATCCTCTGAGATGCCTTTACAAGCAGGCAAGGTAGCTTGTGGTTTGGGATTTCCTATACTCCAAAGCCTTTAACCAACATGTTCCAGCGTGCAGGGAAGTGTGTTGGGTGTCTGCAGCAGCTCTGCCCATGATGGGTGCCAGCCACTGACACCCATTCCAGCTCTCCCAACAAGTCGCTCACCAGCACGGAGGGCTGGCAAGTGAAACAAAGCGAACTTGGCAGAACTGGTAACCACGGGAACTCCTGCTGAGCGCTGAATCTTCAGCTCCTCGTTATAAAGCAGCAAAAAATAGCAACATGTTGCCATTTTTCCACTCCCTCCTCGATGTAGGTGTGGGGAACGCAGCATTATGAAACAGCAGGACTTGCTAAAGAGGCCTTTCCCAAGCTAAACGATAAATAGAGCTGAGGCTGAACTTTATCAGCCACGCAGTGCCGATGAAATTACTACACTCCTCTTCCTACCATGACAAAAAGGGGGGGAGGAAAGACTCGTTTATTCGCAAGTGCCCCACGCCCACATTTTGCCAGGGTGCAAACTCACTGTAGCTTATATATATAGGCAAAATGTGCAAGACCAGCCAGAGCCGCTTCCAACAGCCGCAGGAGCGCACCCCGAGCCTCCAAAGCACAAAACCTGCGCCGAGACCTGTAATCCTCAAACCAAGCTGCAGCTGCCTCCCGGCCATTGCACATCGCTCTTCCCCCTCCTTATTCCCCTTGAACAACGCTCCTGCGGCCACAAAAAAGGCGAAATATCACAAAAAAAAGGCGGAAAATCACAAAGCGGAGCGTCTGGGTGCTGCTCCCACCGCAGCCCGGAGCAGCGCAGCATCCCCCTGCAGGCACCAGGGCTCATGCCCAGCCCTGCCCTCCGCCCCCGGTACCTCGGAGCACCCCGGAGTAGGCAGCGATGATGGTCTTCATGGTGGGCAGCGTGGTTAGGACTCGGGCAGGGCCATGGGATGGAGAAGGGCACCAGGCAGCACGGCGCCGGTGCAGCCAGCGAGTGGGAGAGGCGCCGGCCGCGCATCCATTTATAGCCGGGAGAGGAGGAGGAGGAGGGCTCGGGGGAGGCGCAGGGGCGGGCCCGGCCCGGCACGGAGCCCGGGTCAATCGGCCTGGGCCGGGGGGATCGGGGCTCGGGAGCGGGGAGACCGAGCAGGGGCCCGCCCCCCTGTACAAGCTGTTTCATGCCCTGTTTTATGGAATCGCAGGAGGTTTGGATTGGCGCGGAACGTTCAGGCTCATCCATTTCCAGCACCCTGCCGTGGGCAGGGACAACTTCCACCGGAGCAGGTTGCTCTGAGCCGCATCCCACCTGGTCGGGAACACTTCCAGGGATGGGGCGGTCCCAGCTTCTCTGGGAAACCTGTGCCAGGGCGTGACCACCACCACAAGGAAGAATTTCTTCTCAACATCCCATCTAACCATGCCCTCTGTCACTTTGAAGTCATTCCCCTTTGTCCCATCCCTCTAGGCGCCTGTCCAAAGTCCCTCTCCAGCTCTCTTGGAGCCTCTTTAGGCACTGGCAGGGGCTCTAAGGTCTCCCTGGATCCTTCTCTTCTCCAGGGAACATCCACAGCTCTCCCAGCCTGTCTCCAGAGCAAAGGTGCTCCAGCCCTCAGAGCATCTCCGTGGCCTCCTCTGGACTCTCTCCAGCAGCTCCACATCCTTCTGATGCTGGACATTGGAGCTGGAAGCAGCTCTGCAGGTGGGGTCTCACCTGAGTGGGGTAGAGGGGCAGACTCTCCTCTCCTCTCCTCTCCTCTCCTCTCCTTTCACTGTGGGATCAGCCCAGCACACAGGGGACCCTGGGCTGGCAGAGCACAGGGATGGGCCATGTCCAGTTTCATGTCCAGTTTCTTGTCCACCAGCACCCCAAACCCTCATTTTCAGGGCTGCTCTCAATCCATTCTCCCCCCTTCGTTGGTGGGGAGGGAATCACCCCATTCCTCTACTAGTGATGAGCTGTTTAAGACACCCTGGCCCTCTTCTTGCTCAAATGCTCTCCCACCCCACTCTTGGCTGATTTTATCTTCCCCTGTTGTCTCTGGAAATTCTGGGCTCCTGAAAGAATCATGAAATTAAGAGAAAAGGTGGAAAGGAGAAAAATTTAGTCATTTTGATGCATTTTTAAATGAAATTTAATGAAAATTCAGTTAATGAAAACTTTAAAACTTAACAGGAACTCTAATGGTTTCATTAAGTATCATTTTCATTAAGATAACTTGCAGGTAATGTCTAAACTACTGACCAAGCCTCATTTTCTTCTAACAATATGTTTTAAGGGTCTATTCAACTGAACAATAAGAAACAAGGTGTTATTTAGGTTTGCACCAAGGTTTTAATGTAGCTGCACTTGCCACTTGAGATTTTTGGGGACAGATGGGTCTGTCCCAGCTCCCATGACATTAAACCAGATTCTTATAACTGTATCATGTCTGGGTAAGTTGGTAAAGGAAGGACTGTGCCATAGCTCTGGACAAAGGATCAGGCCTCTGTCTCTTCCCTAATCTCAGTTGCATCTTCTGTAATTTGGAGAAATTAGAATAATCTCTATTTAAGAAGCATTTCCACATCCCTCAAAGAAAAGCCTGTGGAAAGCGATGAGCATGTAGAGCTTCTTACATGCAGAGGACAGGTAGCAATCACTACTGAAACAGCCCTGAGAATGCTTCAACTTTTGACTTGTTTTTTTGGGTGGGAGCAGGATCATGCCTAGCTGTGTCAGCAGTTTTTTCCAGTTGCTTCTGGAGATGCTGCTGCAGTATCCACTTTTTGGCCCAGAGAGACATGTCTAGCAGTGTGTTTCATTGGGAGAAAAAAAAAAAAAAAAAAAAAAGTCATATTTTCTGCTGTGGAGAGCTTAAATCTACGATTCAGAGGTGAAAGAATGGTTTATTTTTCTTCTCAGTCCTCTGAGGCATTCCCACACCCATCCTTATGAGTCAAAATAGCACCAGGACTTCTTTGCTCCTCATTAGGGCATAAGGCTGTGTTCCAAAACTTGCAATAGCCTGTGGAAATCTGCATAATAATGTAAAATTGCAAGAGCCTGTCTGAAGAAAGGGTCTTAACCAACAGATCCTGGCTAAGACCTCCAAAAGAGAGCCCAGAACTGAAATAAATCACTCTAGCATACTGCTGAGTGAAAAGAGAATGTTCTCCTGCCTGCCTGCGTTCCCTGTTGAATTAAATAGTTATCTTCAAGCGAAGAAGGGCTGAGGTATCTCTTCTTGTTGCAACTGAAAGAAAAGCCTGCAAAAAAATCACACTGCTAGGTCATGACAGGCAGATGGAAAATAGCTGAATTGCTGGGATCTGTCCAGATCCATCATCTTACTATTTATATATATTCACCTTTTATATATTTTGGTGCAAATTCTCTGAATCCTGATTATACAACAACAAAATATAAGGGTTGTAAGGAAGCCAAAGCTCATCCATTTCCAACCCCCTGCCATGGGCAGGGGTACCTTCCACTAGACCAGGTTGCTCTGAGCCCCATCCTCCTTACCCTTGAACACTTCCAGGGGTAGGGCAGCCACTGCTACACTGAGAACCTGTGCCAGGACCTCACCACCATCACAGCCAAGAATTTCCTCCCAATATCCCATCTAAGCCTGCCCTCTGGCAGTAGGGATCCATTCTCCTTTGTTCTGTCTCTACATGCCCTTGCCCAAAGTCTCTCTCCTGCTCTTGAAGCTCCTTCAGGCACTGGCAGGGGCTCTAAGGTCTCCAGTAGCTCCACATCCTTCTGATTGATGTTGGAGGCAGCACTGCATGTAGGATCTCACCTGAGTGGGGCAGAGGAGCAGAATCACCCCCTCCCCTGCTGCCCATGCTGTGGGATCAGCCCAGACCCAGGACACAGGGGTTTTCTGGGCTGCTTTTCTTGCTCCATATGCTGCAATGGTATCCCAGCCTAGATGGGTGCATTTAAATTTAAGTAAATAAACTAATAATACCAAAATCTTTAGTGTTTCATGGATTATTACAACTGTCAGGAGTAAAGATGCAACCACCATAGATAGCCTCAGCAGCTGCTTTAATTTGTGACTTGAAGTTGCAATTTGTGCCATGAAGCTTCTTGTAAGGAAGGAGAACTTAGGCCTAGACCTGAGTTTACAACTGAGCCCCAAAACAGCCGGTACCTTCACAAGGGCATGTAGTGACACCATCAGAGGAATCCCTTTAAACTGACAGAAGGCAGGGTTAGATGGGATATTGGGAAGTAATTATTGGCTGTGATGGTGGTGAGGCCCTGGCACAGGTTGCCCAGAGCAGCTGTGGCTGCCCCATCCCTGGAAGTGTTCAAGGCCAGGTTGGATGGGGCTCAGAGCAACCTGGTCCAGTGGAAGGTGTCCCTGCCCTTGGCAAGGAGTTGGAACAAGATGGCTTTAAGGACCCTTCCAACCCAAACCATTCTTGGATTCTTTGACTCCCACTACTTGAGCAGTGCAGTATCTCACTTCTTTTACCAGTACTTCTCCTGAAATTTTTTTTTTTCCTCTCCCATCCCATTTACTGAAAATCAGCAAACAGTCCCAAATAATAGACTAGAAATATCTTGGCTGTGGTCCCACAAGGCTGTTTTTCCCAACAAGAAGCCACACACCAGGTGCTAGTCTGATAGATGATTTTGGAAATACCCACGATGTATTCTTGATGTTTTGGTTGATGCAGGAGATACACAACTTTGTCTGTTATTAACCTGTGTGTCTAGCATGATTATTCTTAAACAATAACATATTTTCAAATACCCTACCATTACTTCACGTGAGTTGAGTCTAAAAAACATGGGCTGTGGACAGACAAACACAGATAGGAGCCAGTCCTCCAGCTCTCTGCAGCCAAGAACAATTCACAATAGTTTTAGATTCCTTTATTTCTAGGCTTTAGTGGCAACAGAAATTCACAGCAGTACAGCTACTTAGCCACAGAAAATGCCCTGTTTTCAAAGAATCAGTGTTCAATGTCTTCACCCAGAGGCTTGGATGTATTTAAGAAACTTCCTGTATTTGGCTTGTCAGAACACATTGCACTCCAGTGTAGGGCTTATGTGTCTTTGTAATTCCCTTCTCTGATTTATAACCATAAAATCATTTAACTGCATGAGTTAAACCCATACTTATGGATTTTCAAGTTTCCTCTTTTAGGGCAGTAGTATTTTTAGGAGATTTTTGTTTCAAGTGTTGATATGTGTCTTAAAAACAGAGGATTTAAAAGCTACCAGGGCTGTTCATTAATCCAGTAGTCTCTGCCTTGCTTGGCTGCCAGGTGAAGCCTCTCTGGGAACAGGGATGCCTGCACAGTCTTCATAGGGATCTTTCACCTCCTGTGTAACATATGTTGAGGCATAAATAGGAATCAGACTGGTCCCTCTCAGAGGATGATAGATCTGTTCCTGTGGTAAAGACCACAGCTCAGGTACCAAAATCAGGTCCAACTCAGTGTTTATTTTGTAGAATGATAGAATCCTTTGGGTTGGAAAAGCTCTCTAAGATCAAGTCCAACTGTTCCCCCAGCACTTCTAAGCCCACTACTAATCCATGTCCCCAAATGCCATATCTACATGCCTGCTAAATCTCTCCAGGGATGGGGACTCCAACACTGCGCTGGGTGACTGTGCCAGGGCTTGACAACTTTTCCATGATGAAATTTTCACTAACATTCAATTTACCTCCCCTGGGACAACTTGAAACTGTTTTCTCTCGTCCTGTCCCTTGTTCCCTGGGAACAGAGCCTGACTCCCACCTGGCTCCACCCTCTTGTCAAGCAGTTGTACAGAATGAGGAGGTCTCCCCCGAGCATCCTTTTCTCCAGTCTGAGCCTCTACAGCTCCCTCAGCTTTTGCTCATGTGACGTGAGCTCCAGACTCTTCCACAGCTTTGCTGCCATTCTCTGGACATGGTCCACCACTTCTTCTGATGTCTGCAGTGGGATGAATTCAGATTGGAAATCTCTTTCTGCTCCCTCTGCAGACTACTGTGCATGAGAAGCATCCTCATGGAAAGGGAAAACCTTGCATTAAGCAGGAGGACTTTTCAAGAACACCAAGTTTGTTCTGCCAAATTAAGCCCCACCAAAGAGCTCCTCCTAAGCCACAGATCATGCCTGCTTTCATCTCTATATCCTCGTCTGAACCATAATCACCCCCTCACAGGAAGCGATATAAGTTTTACCATCAGTGAATGCCAAGTCACGCAGTGAGAGCTGGGATTTCACAAGGAGTTTGAACCTGAGTCAGCCAGCCAGCAAGATTTGCTTTGTCAAGTTGCCAAGCAGGCAAAACTGTGACAAGACCCCTTCTTACTCTTACAGTAGGTATTTTTCTGCCTGCCATAAATGGCATCAGTGCTTACTTTGTTTGCACCATGTGTCACCAACAGTGTTCCCCGCTTTTCCTCCAAAACATTGTGTCCTTCTCTTTTGCCAGTTAATTTAGGCACAGGAATCTAGGGAGAATCAGCCCAAAATGCAACCTGAATCTCCATGTGCCACTTGGGAGGCTCTCACAAACATCAATGCTGTCAAAACTATGCTCTTGGACATCTGCCCCTGCATTTTTGAAGGTCCATCCGTCACCTCCCTGAGGGTATTTTTAGCATTTTGTACTGAGGTAGCAGAAAGTCAGTGGAGGGTTCATCTGTCTTTTGATAGTTTTTTCTGCCTTGATGGGAATGCTTCACATTCTAGGTAATATTTATGGAAGTGTGCTGTTGGCTCATACATCACCTGAGTGATGAGCTAAATCTTGAGCTAAGGGAGGTGTATTCTCACATCACCTGCTTCCTTACAGAACTTCAAATAAACCCAAAATCTGTGTAACCCGAGGGTGTGGAGAGGGAAACTGAGGCACAAGCTCACTGGGGAACTAAGCTGCTCTATCCTTCTGAAGAAACAAAGTAGATTTAGAGGGTTGTAGGAATTTCAAGCTTGGTCCTTCAGCCCTTTCTTTAGTCTTGAATTCATGAGCTTCAAAGCTCCCTTTGGTCTCTCCTGCATCTGGCTGTGACTCCTGGTAGGATCCTTCAAATCCTGTTTCCTCTTGTAGGTGTGTGGAAGTGTTCTGTCACCCCAGGTTCACATCAGTGCCTGGACTCTTTTCTCTGTCCATGCTTCTGAGCTAGATGTTAAGATTTTAGGAGCCCAGACTGGTACTTTCCAGTGCTCCATCACCAGAGAAGTGCCTGCAGGAAGAGCAGGAACCAGCCATACTTCAGACGTGCAAAGCAGGTGTCAACCAGGGTATCTCTGGAGACATTAACAAATTGTGCACAGCCCATTCTTTGTTGTACAAATTACAACCACTGATCATAGAATTATAGGATCATAAAAACACAGAATGGTTTGTATTGGAAGGGACATTAAAGATCTTCTAATCCCAACCCCCCTGCTATGAAGACGGGCAATTTCCTAGGTTGTTCCAAGCCCCAGTCCAACCTGGCTTTAAACACCTCCAGGGATGGGGCAGCCACAGCTTCTCTGGACAGCCTGTGCCAGGACCTAATGGGAATTTCTTCTTAATCTCTACTCTAAACCTGCTCTTTCTCAGTGTAAAGCCATCTTTAAACTGAAACATACTTTAAACTGAAGTACACTTTCCAACAGGAGCATAACAGGGCAACGTCTTACAGACACATGAAGTCACTCTGGGTCAGGTCATTGGCATGGTCCAGTGACATTGGCTTATGTTTTGCCAGGGTGCACAGACATCCACTTCCATGTCCAGAGCCAGAAAGAATGTGCTAGGGAGCAATGCCTCCTTCCCCAGGAGACCTCAACAGAGCCCATGCTGAGATACCTGTGGACATCTGAGCACCACCACGATCATTGAACTGGTTGACCTGAGGATCCACCTCATCTGGCCAAAAAATTGCCCAAGCCTCCAGCCCATGGCTTGATTTTCAGCCAAGTTGTGCTTTACATCCTTCTGTGTGTTAGTGTCACACCCAGCTGTTATCTCACAGGGATTTATCAGGATTTTTGTTCAAAGAATTTGCTTGGGAAGGGGGTGTGTGCATGACAGAGCTTTGCAAACACTGTTCTCTGGAGGGATTTCTGCAGCTATGGGCATCTGACACATAAAATCACAGAATCACAGAATAGTTTGGGTTGGAAGTGACCTTAAAGATCATCCAATTCCCTCTGCCATGGACAGGGACACCTTCCACTAGACCAGGTTGTTCAAAACCCCTACCAACACATCCCTGGGACATTCCCAGGAAAGAAACTATGGAAGAACAAGTATTTATTTAGCTGGTGGGGTAAACCTGAATTTATCCAGACTGTGTAAAAAGCAAATTTGACTGATGACTGAGACCACTGATGAAAGAAAGGAACAAGCAGAGGGTAAAACCCCAATGGGCATGGAAGCACAGAATCATTTGGGATGAAAAAGCCCTTTAAGATCATCATGTCCAACTGTTAAACCAGCACTGCCAAGGCCACCACTAAACTATGTTCCCTGTACCACATCCACATGCCTTTCAAACACTTCCAGAGCTGGTGATTCCACCACTTACCTGGGCAGCCTATTATAATACCTAACAACTCTCTCAGGGAAGAAATTTTCTCTTATATCCAACCTCAACCATACCTGGGGCAAATTGAAGCTGCTTCCTATTGTCCTGTCACTTGTTCCCTGGGAGCAGAGCCTGATCCTCACCTGGCTCCACCCTCCTGTCAGGGAGTTGAGGACAGTGAAAAGGTCCCCCCTGAGCCTCCCCAGCTCTCTCAGACCCTCCTGGTGCTCCAGAGCCTTTCCCAACTCCATTCCCTTCTCTGGCCACACTCCAGCCCCTCAATTTCTTTGTTGGAGTGAGGGGCCCAGAACTGCCCCCAGGACTGGACGTGCCTCAGCAGTGCCCAGCACAGGAGGAAGTGCCACATTTCTTCTGCCCACCTGTTGGATACTGCTCCTGTATCCTTTCTGATGCCTCACCACCTATTTGGTATGGTCTGGGGTAGGAGTACCAATACTGCAAGCCTCCATGCTCAGTGTACACAGCCACTATTGGAGCAAAGAGTATTTCCTCTGCAACTCACTGGTTAATGGTACAACCACTTCAAAGCCCAAAGCTGGCATCAGCTGTTTTCATAGCACTTGCCTGTTTTGTTCAGGTAGTTATTTAACATTTACAGAGGTTTTGAAATGTAGCCATTTCTTCCCCTTATAAGGTGCACTTACACCTCCTTTTTTTCACAAGTGAAAGCAAAGTTCAGGCCAAAACTGCAAGAGAGACACTTCACAGTGAGCTTTGTGCTAGAGGGCATTATTTTATATTTTTTTTTAAGTCCCACCCTCACTTTTCCCCAGCAGACAGATAGGAAGATTTATGCAAGTCAGAGAGCAAGGATTTTGGCTGTTGGCAGCAAGTCATGGTAGAGCTGCCTAGCTGCAGTCTAAAATTAGAGCACCTAAAAATTAACTGTATGTCCAAAGAACTTTGGTCTCTGTGCTGAATGAGCACTACTTCAGCACAGGAGAGAGAACAGGAGGAGAATTACTGATAGACAGCTGATCAGCTCCACTTTTAATCCAATTGCAGGGTGTTTTGTAAAACAAGAATTGGCACACAGACCAATAAAGGTGATCTCAGTGTTTTTCTTAGATTTGCTTTCTTCGCTAAGAGGGGTGTGGGAGAATGAGACATAGGAAATTGGTTAAATATAATAGGAAAAGAAGTTATTATTGAAGGGTGGGAGACTTTCATGATCTTTTAGGAAGCATCTTGCTATACTTCTTTAAAAATGAGTATTTTCAGCTCTTGCTCATGATGAAGATTGCATTTTCCTAAAGGCTTCCCTGAAGAATCCTCAAACCTCTGTTTTTTTCCGTGTTTGCAACCAGACAGCTGTGGGACAGCACCTGTCTCCAAACACAGGTGGGGAAACTGAGGCACAAATCTTGGAAAGGTGACCAGCCACACACAGACCATGCATTTCTGATGAAGCCAAGGCAAGTGCTCCTCTGCACCTCCCTACCTCCATCCCACCCAGCTCCCGTGCCAGACAAACTCCTACAAAAGCATCACACAGCCTGCATCCCCTGGGCACAGCAAGGGCTGATAAGCAAGGCTTTAAAGCTATTAGCCAAGGTTGTCCTTCCCTCCCAACCTTTCAGCCAGTCAGACCTCCCCAGGGCTCTCCACCACCCTGGGCATGACAGGTATAGCCCCAAATCCTGTGCACAATCCATCAGTCCCAAGATCATATGGAAAAAATGAAGAAAGTAGAAATGTACCCAACAGATTACTTGCAAGGACATATGCAAGAATTGCCTCATGGAATTAGCCCGTCCTGTGCTTTGAGCTTCCAAGGATTTTACCAGTTGCAGCAAACCTCCCTGAGCCCTTGGGGGCCCCTCCAGCACCAGCACCTATTGCAGAGAAAAGCAGAGGCTGGGAAATCCTCCCTTTGCCCCAGATTCCTGCAATCCTCCCTGCAGGTTTCAGCCTTGCACAGAGCACAGGATGACTTCAAGCAGGGAAGAAGGAAAGATGTGCTCCAGCCTTGCAAAGCAGCCTGATGACAAGAGACCACCTTGCTACATGGCAAAGTGACAAGTTCCCCACTGCAGCACAGGCGCCTGGTTTCTCAAGGCTGTGAGAAGCATAACATGTTTTGGGTACATCTGCTCCATGAGAAGCAGTTTTGGGTTGCTCCTTAGGAGACTGTCTCCCTTAAGCTGGTTTATCTCTGCTCCATGTTGTTGGCTGCTTGTCTCTTCACTGGAGAGAAGCTGTAGGTTTTTAGAAAGGGAGGACGGATCCCTCCTATGGGAGGGTGCTTGTTGCCTTTTAAAGATGTTAGGAGGGTTCCTTAGGACTGCAGGCTGGGAGGTGTAGTTTGGAGGCAACAGACTTTTTTGTTTGTTATTAAGTTCATGTCTAAATCTAGGGTTTTGCCTCAGTGGGAGGAGGGGAGGTACACATGGATGATCCCCAGCATGTGGATCTCAAAGAAGAAGATTAAGGGGATGTGCATGAGAGCACAGGGATAGGGGAGATCTTCCTGCAGCCTTCCAGTACTAAAGGGGACCTACAAGAGAGCTGGAGAGGGACTTTGGTCAAGGGCCTGGAGTGACAGGACAAGGGGGAATGGCTTCCCACGGACAGAGGATAGGGTTAGATGGGATATTGTGAGAAAATTCTTGGCAGTGAGGATGGTGATGCCCTGGCATAGGTTGCCCACAGAAGCTGTGGCTGCCCCATGCCTGGAAGTGTTCAAGACAAGGTTGGATGAGCTTGGAGCAGCCTGGTCTAGTGGAACGTGTCCTTGTACATGTCACAGGGGTGGAATGAGATGAGATTCAAGGTCTCTTCCAACTCAAACTATTCTGTGATCCCATGATTCTTTGAATCCTGAAATGTTGAGGCTGAAACTTCCTCCAGTCTGAGCTGCCCTGGCCCATCCTTGGTCTGCAGGACCAGAACTCCTGTGAGCTTTGTGCTGGGGAAAGGTGCAAGAGAAGAAATGCATGGCATCTGCTGCACCATTTTCCTCACTGTGTGAGATGTGGGTCTGCCCACAGGTTTGGGAACACACTGTCACCCACCTACCTGTGCTTTATGGGCAGTGCAGAGGCCCACATTAGTCTATCCAAGCTGCCCTTTGAGGTCTTGAACCAAATGGTTTCTGCTGATGAGGGGCTGGAAGCCAAACACGGGCACTCAGGAAGGTCTTGAACTGAGCGAGTCTCCTTCCCAAGAATGCTCTTCCTCCCCAGGCATGTTGGAAGTCTGATTTCACCATTTCTAACAGAGATTTAACCTTTTTTCCCCTGTATTTTCACAATTTTCCCCCTTAGCTAAGTCTGGCTGCAACTTCCAACTACAAGACAAGATTGTGATACCAAACCAAAACTTATTGAGATACTCCTTGGACCACATATAAGAAGCTCTTGCAACACAAATTAGTAATAATGATCTGAAATTTAGCAGGACATTTGTCTTAGTTTGAAAGACAGTTGTCTACTAAGGAAGGCAGGAGCTTCCCTTGAAATGGCAGATGTAAACACCCTCCCTCCGAATTATCATAA
>VZTT01018574.1:50400-70207 GCA_013400855.1 Buphagus erythrorhynchus | reverse complement strand
TTTTATCTAGTTAGGAAATGCTTGGCTCCTCCCCCTGGGTGGAGCATCTCCCAATGGGATGATGTAATTTTATCAGTCATGCAGTGGGACTCAGTGGCCCATTAACAGAAAATACCTTCCCGGAGGAAGGATGGGTCATGGAAAAGACAAAGAACACTGTCCCACCTGGTTTTAACAGATGGTGATAGAATACATACTTTTGGTCACATCCTGTATTGCAGCCCAAGATGGCATTCAAAAGAGGCCCCAGATTTGCTGAAGATGCTCATTTAGAAGCCTTCACCTTTGAGAACAGCTGTAATCAAACCCCTGCTTGCTAATTATGCCTTGCAAAGATAATTTTGCCTCCTTTCATCCTATCCCAGAGCTCTCTTCTCTGAATGCAGGACAGCATCACTGTTGGTGGACTGGGAGATGCAAATGGCACAAATGCTCTTGCCCTGAAGAACCTCTGTTTATTAAAAGCTGCATCTCTATATGACAGAAATGGATGGAGAAAAGTTTTAGGGCTTGTTTGCAATGCTTTAGTTTGCTGTTTTAGAACAAATGTGCTCACCAGCCACCACACCAATTAAAATTGAGGGTTATTTTAGCACAGAAAAAAAGTTAAATAATCAAATTACAAAATTGGAAATGCAGATGCAAAGAGAAATAGAAGTCTTAGAGCAAAGTGTCAGGACCTACCTGATTTTCTTCTGATATTCTTTCTGCAGCCTGGTTTCTTCTTAGGCATTTAGAGTCCTAAAGTCATAGAGTCATTGAATCCTTTGGGTTGGAAAAGCCCTCTAAGATTATTGAGTCCAACTGCTCCCCTAGCACTGCCAAGGGCAAAGCTAAACCATGTCCCCAAGTGCCACATCCACACACCTTTCAGTTTCAGGAATGGTGATTCCACCACCTGTTCCAGTGTCTGACCACCCTTTTAGTGAAGACATTTTCCCTGATATCCAGCCTAAACCCCCACAACTTGAGACTGTTTTCCCTTGCCCTGTCACTTGTCCCATGGGAGAAGAGCCCAACCTCCACCTGGCTGTGCCCTCCTTTCAGGGAGTTGCAGAGAGTGAGATGGTCCCCCCTGAGCCTCCTTTTCTCTAGGCTGAGCCTGCCCTGGTTCCTTCATATGCTCCTCTTAGGACTTGTGCTCCAGTTCCTTCCCCAGCTCCATTGTCCTTCTCTGCACACTCTCCAGCATGCCTTGCTACTAAAAAAACCCAAAAGACCCTTCTTGGCAGGGCTCTGGTAGCAAAATACCTTTTTCTCTGGGTCTTTAACTCATGCATGGTTGGATATTCTATGCTGGCTTTTGAATTTCAAAGCACATCTCTAGAACCCATGCATGTCTGAAAATACCTCCCCATTGTGGATGAAGAGACATCTTGCAATAGAAATTTTCTTCCCTCAGGAAGGCAGCTAACACACCATCCCCACTGCACTTTGCATGTTGCATAGCAGAAAGGGTTTGTGTACATCCTGTGGGAGGCTGAATCTCAGTTCCTCCTGGGTCAGCCAATACAAGCAATAACCTGAGCCTCCCCACTGTGTTAGAATAGCTTGAAATGTGGAAAGCATATAATTTCTATAATATTTTTACAGCCCTGCTACTGCAGGAATTGGTGTTGAGATTATGTGTGATGTGATTGCATGTGAGGGACCAGAGCTGCCTGAGTCTGCCATGCTGTTAAATTTAGGGGGTTGCATCACAATCAAATATAAAACTATAAAAAGCTAAGAATTAACAAAGTCTGCAGGAAGAGGGTGCCAGCTTTATTTCACAACTCCTGCAGGTCCCAGTAGAGTTGTTCCACGAATGCATGTGGGCTATAGGCACCAGACAGACTCTTGCAACCCTTTATTCACCAGGGAGTCATGCTGACTGCAACAAGACTGTTTCTGCAGATGCTCCCTGTGCACTCCACAGCTGGAGGAAGAGGCCAGGAAATGCAGAATAAAAGTGGTACTTCTTGTTGCCATCTACAGGCTGAAGGACAAAAAACTAATCTAGTCACCTGAGGTTGTCTTTACTCCCTACAGAGCCTTTCAATGGCTCTTCATCTCATCCCATCATTTCTGGTGTTGTCCAACTCCAGAAGTTGAGATGATCATCAAAATACACGTTTGTGTACACTCAAGCACCCATTCTGATAGAGATTATTATGGAGATTTTACTAGATCCAACTCATCAAATAAACATGGTTTAGCCTGAAAAACTGTGGATTGAGAAGACATGATATGTGATGACATGAAGGCAGACAGAGAAGGGAATAATCTTATCTTCATTCCCATACTGGATGGGGAGAAAAAAGCTATGAACCAAAGTACATCCTTGAGAATTTGAGTTAAAATTCGGGTTAGGTATAAATTCTCTGGGAAGGTTGTGACATCTGTATCATAGAAAGTCTTCAAGAGCATGTTAACACCATGTCTGCCTGGTGACATATGACATGGATGGACTTGATCCTTCCTTGAGATAAAGGGCATGGCCCCACTGACCTCTTAATACCCCTTCCCAGCCCTGTTTCTCTGTGACTGCAGTGCTGGGAACAGTAATATCAGCTACATTGTCACCTCCACTGCTCTAAGAGGATTTCCCTCAGGATGTGCCTTAGCTAATAGGCTTCAGAAGATCTTTTGTGAGGCCAGTTTTAGCGTGACCTGCTAGGAAGTGATGAATATTTCTTCCTTCTTACAGGCACCAGTGTCCAATGGCTTTGCTTGTTACTGGGTTTCATTGCTTCTAATGCTTCTAACACTCCTAATGCTCTGCACTGGTCAATACAAATGAAAGTGAAGTGGTAGAAGGCCTCCTTACCCAAACAAAGCTTTCAACAAAGATATAGAAATCCTGCTGCTCCAGCCATGGCCAGCCCTAAAGTTTGGCAAGGGAGAACCAGCAGCACCTCCTGTCATCATCAGAGTGGTGTGCCAGGGCTCACTGACCTCTGTGCTGCTGCACACATGCTCTCATGAGATGTGAAATCTATTCCACCCCATCTTTGGCCAAAGGATGTGGACATCCATCCCAGACACAAGGGGGTCTGGTACAGCACAACTGCAAGAGTTTCTACAAGGGAGCTGAGGCCAAATAGAGTAGCAGGCTAAGAAGGGAGGAGAGGGGAAATAGACATTAACAGAGATGGCCACTGAAACAGGAGGTGGGGCTGTAGGGACTCCTGAGCCATGGGACTAACGTGGAGAACACTTTTTCTGTGTCATTTGCGCTTTCCAAGGGAGGTAATAATTTTTGCACCCAAATACCTGTCAAATCTGGTCATCACTCCTTTATTTCTAATTTTTAAATAAGAATTCAGCCATTCTGCTTGTTTGCTTTAAAATAATTCTAATTTTAACTTGTTTGGCCTATTTCTTCCTAGATTGATACTTTTCTTTCTCCCCCTCTATGTTTAACTATAAGTTAATTCATAGAAGAGAGGATCAATTCAGATTAGATATAAAGAAGAAGTTTTTTACAATGAGGGTGGTGAGCTATTCTATTATTCAGGAGGATTTGGGTCTCAACTTTGCTACAGTCTTCCTCTGACCAGCCACAAATAACATGGATCTAGATGATCTGGGAATCTGGGCCACAGGTCATGCTTATTCTTGCTCTCTGGCTTTGTGACGTTCATGATCTTGGGTTGACAGTAGCCCAGCATCAACAGAGGGGTTAAAAGAGCTCCTGCTCTACCTCTCCAGGGATTATAGATCCTATTTACTTGTAAAGTGCTTGGCAGTTCCTGGAAACAAGACACACTGTGGGGTTTGTAGGTAATGTCAAAAAGACAGCATGGAAAAATCTGGCACCCAGCTCATTCCATCCTCGAAGGGACACTGATTCTAGCGAGTGAGCATCTCTAGATTTTGGGTTGCTGATGAGGAAAATGAGGTGCTTAGCCTTCCCAGGAGATCCTGCCACACAACAGATTAGAGGATCTCCCTCTCAGAAGGCAGAAGCTAAGCACTTGGTAAATAACTCTGAAAATCCTGACCTCACAGCCCTGTTTACATGCTTTTGACAATGCAACACAGCTCTCCCAGTTCAGAGCACTCTGTGATGTGGAGGTGTGCTCCTCAGCATCCATATGCACCCTCATCCATGAAGCTTTTGTTTGCAATGAGCAACCAAGTTCTGTCCTTGCTGGCAGCAGTGAAGATAAAAGCACTGCTTGCTAGACTTTTTCCCTTTCAATTCTAGAGGATCAGAAAACTTTCTTTAACAAGAATTGAGAACGCATTTTTTTCCTTTTACATTATTTTTCTTCTGTGCATGCACAATTTTCTGTCAATGCGTGATATTCTGTGTATTATAGTTTTCTGCAAGCATTTCATAATCCCAAGTGATTTCAAATCCTTCCTGTAAGCTTTCTGTATATAATTTTCTGTGTGTCTTGAACTGCTCACTAAAGTAATGTTTGGGCTGTATTTTGGTGGCTTCTTATAATCTAATAAAATATTAATCCCTTTAGCTCACAGGAATTATTTTGTATCCTGACATCCAAGATGCCAGCTCACAACTACCTGATTTTACAGGTGCTTTCCCTCCTGATAAGTGCATTCTCTGTTTTGAAGGTCCCATGTTGCCTGAAGCACACAAACCTCCTGTGCCACAGAGACAAGGTGGCTCAGTAAGTTGCCAGCCCAAAGGTAATGGCTTAGCATCTCCAAGGAGGCTGGATTCAGGACATGGGTAGGAGTAAAACCAAGCACAAGCTTGAAAAATTGATGAATCATATCAAATAATTCCTTAAATCCAATATATACTGTCCTGCCTTGTTGGTCATTGTAGATAATTTCTTCACTGATGGGTTTTTATAACCTGAACAAGGTGGTTTCCCAAAATCCAGTATCAGATGTTTCCTCCAAGAAAGGTTGTGTCAAGAGGTGAGCTCACATGATGGGAGATGCAGAAAAGAGTTCATTGGGTACAAGTCAGACAGAACTAACAGATTATCCCAAAAAAATTAGTGTCAATATTCTTGAGGAGACCCATTCTTTCTAAATGTTTTAAATGTCATTTTTCCAAATGTTTAAATCGAAAAGGAAACAAAAAAAAAGTCATTTCTTGTTTTGGATTTGGTTTTGTGTTTCTTTCTTTGTTTGTTTTTTTAATGCAAAGTGGTGGGTTTCACATGCATTTGCAACTTTATTTCCTTTCTTGAGAGGTATGCCATAAGGGAGGGAAGTTTAGCATACCACATTTGGGACTTTATGAAACTAAAGGCAGCAAATCTTTCCCTGAGTAGAAAACTACACATTTTTCTGCAACAGCAGAAAAACTTTTAATTTTGTTTGCAACAGAAGGCAATCTTCTAATCCCATTCTCAGGGCAGTAAAACAACTTCACAGCACTAGAGCTGCAGAAGGGCAAAAAAGCATTTTTTGCTTGGCTTTCCTCCTCTTGGAGAATTAGTTCATATTTTGTATCCATCAGTCATCAGAGGTTTTCTTCTGAGCCTCATGATCTGAACCTGCTAAGTAAGGCAAATCCAGATTAGAGCCTCTCACAACAGAAATACAGGAGAGATCAGGAGGGAAGAGGTGGGAGGAAGAGACAGGCAGGAGGGGAATACCGACTCACCACACTTTTATTTCTTACTATATTTTCCAATTTAGAATTTCCATAGAAGTCCCAAAAAGGGTGGAATTTGAAATTTCTGCAAGAAAGGCAATTGGATATATCTCTTCTCCTTGGGCTTGCTTCTCAGATCAAAACCAGCTGAGTGAGTAGGGAGTGGACATGCTGGAAGGAAACATACAGTGTTGTTTTAGCTGTAAATGGTCCTTATTTTGAAGTGACAGCTTGAAGGTCCCTCAGTCGAAGGTGCCTTGGAAGTAACTCTGGTTGAGCCAGTTTCAAGCTGAAGAGTCAAACCTAAATATTATTTGGTTTGGTTGATCTGAGCACTCTTCTTTCCTTTAGGCTTCTCCTGCCTTGCGTAGCATCAGAGGAGTTTTAATCCTCCAGACAGCTCTGTGTGAGGCTGAAATAGCACAAAAGCTTCTTGACTTGTAGTGTTTCACTCAGAGACAGCTCTGGCCTCTTGAGATGGGACCTCTCATTGTGCTGAGCTCCCTGAATAGTCCTGGCTGCAAGGATGCTGTGAATTATTGTTCTTATTGTTATATTTAACACAAGCCCAGGCACTGACCTCTTCCTCCTGGGTTATATAGGTCCCTGAGGGATCAAGGGTATTTTCCAGTCTGTGAGATAAAACTGACCTTGAAGGAAGCCAATTACATACAGCCAACACTCTCCTCTGGCTCCTCCTCTCCAGCACTGTGATCTTTCTTCACCTCTGGATCTCTCTGACCACCCCAACAACTTCAGACA
Organism: Buphagus erythrorhynchus; assembly: GCA_013400855.1. Taxonomy (NCBI): domain Eukaryota; kingdom Metazoa; phylum Chordata; class Aves; order Passeriformes; family Sturnidae; genus Buphagus; species Buphagus erythrorhynchus. The sequence continues at coordinate 63,879 of VZTT01018574.1, read as the reverse complement.
GCTCCAGCATCGTCCTTCCCATGCCTCCCTGAGATTTTTTTTCCTGGCCACCCATTTTCTGCCTTTTCTCTCTTTCAGAATGGTGTCACAAGCCAGGAAGGTGATGGGCCAGCCCATCTCTCAGGTAGGTGTGTCTCTGGCACCAGGGGCATCGCTGTGACAGCCCTAAAAGGGTAAAACCGAGGCCTCTGGGGACAATTGGAAGCACACCTTCTAACATGACTCCTCAGTGGGGTAGAAGTCTCTCCTACTGACCAAACCCCTCTTGTCAGTACCAATATCTGCCATCCGTCCTTGTCTGTGACCTTGCATCCTCTCTGTTTCCTACACCCCCAAAATATCACCACATCTCCACCCCCAAAATACCACCACATCTCCACCCTCAAAATATCACATTTCCACCCCCAAATTACCACCACATCTCCACAAATCCTCTCCCTCCTCCCACTGCTGATTTCCACCCCAACACCCTAACTTTGCTCTTTCCCCCTCGCACTGAGATCTCAGCTCCTTGTGCTCACCTCTGGAGACCTCCCCCATCCCCACAGCACACCATGCTGTGACTCTGGGGACATCCCCATCACTGCCCTCTGGCACTGGGATGTTTCCAGAAGGTCATGGCAACATTCCTGACATCTGTGGGTGTATGGCCGCATAAAAGGAAAGGCAGAAGAAAGGATAATAGAGAAAAAAACCTGGAGCTAGGCTACAGTTTGGATGGTGATGAACTCCAAGAGAAAAGGGTGGGAGATACATTTTTTTGTTTGCTTCTGGTGCAGAAAATCTTCCTCCTGCTTGGGAACCTCTGTCCTTAACTAAGAACAAAAAAAAAAAAAAGAAAAATAGAAAGCAAGCAAAAAATCATAGCATGTGACCTGTTTTATTGGACTGGATTAAGTGTGGGACTACAGGAGTGTTTAGAATGTTGAGCAGGGCTCCATTAAATTCTTCCTTGCTGCTGCTTGTTTTCTGGGAATGGGAGGGATTTGCAGGGGGTTATTCAGATTAAGAACCCAGTGGAATCCTTGCAGCCTTGGTCAGGACAGGAGGCAGGAAAAGGAAACAAACCCCAATGATGGTCTGGTATTGTCAGTCAAGACAGAGTTTTCGATCTTTTAACAACTTTTTCTTGATAAATGCACTTCTTGCAGTTTCAGGAACAAAAACAGAAGTGCATGTGATCAGCAGGATTTTGGTGCCTCCTCACAAGTGGGCAGTAGGATGTGAGGAAGAGAAAGAACTGAAGGGAGGGAGAAAGAAGAAGATGAAAGTATCAGGGCTCTGTAAGGGTGGACAGAGCAGATGGCTTCCTGCCCCCTGAAACTTCAATGCTGCAAAATCCCATGAAGTGCAAAGTTTAATGAAGTGCTGGATATCAAAAAGAAGCAGCTATTTAAAGTCTTGACCACCTGCCAAATGTGGCTCCCCCAAACCCCGATGGATATTTCCAGCCCAAATCACTTTTCCCTTTCCCCATGTCCTGGTCATGCTCCTCTTTCCTAAGAAAATAGTCTCATTTTTAAAACAAGAGGCACAGTGATCATAGCTGCTGGACTGGTCATGTTCCTATGCAGGGGCTCCTGGGATTAAACTAACCAAACTGGAAGCAGGACTCCTAGAGTGCAGGTATGGTGAACCCTTTGGATGAGTCTCCAGACATTATAAATTTATTTGTCATTTATATTTCTAAACCAATTATTAAAGAATGTATTCAGAGCAGGCAGCAGGCAGCTGAGGGGCAGCTGCAGTGCCAGCTGCAGATGGGGCTCTGGTGGCAAGAGCTGGAGGCAAGAGGCAACTGCTGAGCCTTTGCACAGCAAAAGGGCACAGGGACCTGAGGCACAGGCAGGCGAATGGATGTGCCAGGACACTGCAGGAGAAGAGCCCAGACTTTCCCACACACTCAGATAATAAGGGCACATTTTTTTGGGGATTCCTTCTCTCTTCTGGAGAGGCACCACCCCAAGCTGTTATTTTGTTCTTGCATGATTAAATTATTTGAAAGATCCAGATATCTCAGACTGTGCTATGGGAAATCAGGGGCTGAGCCAGTAAGGAAGCCCATTCTGAGTGAGTGAGTGTGGAGTGTGGAGCTGCCAAGGGGCCTTGGTCCCAGCTCAGGTGGTGCAAGTGTGACTGCCAGGAGAGTGGATCCTGGTTTCTTTATAATAATTAGAAATATTTTATAGTTCCAATACATATTTCTAATGAAATTAATTTAATTTCTTTTGTGCCAGTGGGCTATGGCATTGTGCTGCTGAGGGTCTTGGGGATATGACCTTTCTGATAAACTGTCCTTCAGGTAGTGAGAAAAGAGCCCAGAGCAATTAAAAAACATGAAGAGCACCAAACAATGTTCATTTGTTGATCTAGATGAATTATATTTTAAAAAATATATGCCTTCATCACAAATTATGGTTCATTCTCCCTTTTTAAAGTGAAAATAATGCAAAGGAAATAATTTAAATAATTCAGATCTGCCTGGAAATATCTGTATGAACTGGCATCCATGACAGACCGGAAATGTTAGTTTTGTGCTGGGATTTTCAATTGTGCTGGCCACAGATGGATTTTTTTTTCTTCTCTTTTATGTGTCCTACATGGAGAAAAAAATAAAATGGCTCTACATGGCTCTACACTCATGTAAATACTGGGAAAATCAAGCTCTTTTCCCCATGCTATATAGACTATATGTTAACTGTGACTTTGTTGAGGTTGTGAAGTAGTTCCAGAGAAGGGAGAGACTGGGAGCTTGATCTCCATGGTTTCACCTTGCTTAAGGCACTCTATACAAATTTCAGGTGGCAGTCTTCTGGGATATTATGTTTAGCTTTGTGTTTCTCAAAGAGCTCAGACAACTCATTTAGGTATTTTTGATGGACTTGATCAACTTCTTCCTCAGAGGGTTTGTACTTCTTCTGCACTGGAATTGGCTTCCCAACTGGAAAAGAAGTAGAGAGGTGTTAGGAGGAGGCAGTGTCAGGTACCTCTGAACGCTTTGCTCACCCTGGCACAGAGCTGAGCTCAGCCTCTCCAGGATGGACAGGTCAGTATGACCAGTTATTTCCTGGAGCCTGGGAGACAGCACAGCCAAGGTGGGATGGTGGCTCAGATCCTGACCAAGCTCTTGGTCTCCAGGATCACACTGGTCCTTGCCTCAGTTTACCCATCTGCAAAGCTGGTTAATGTCAAAGACCCTCTGTGTACCCTTTTGAAGTAAGAAGTGCTGTATCCCAATATCCCAATGCTGTCCCAAGAGCTGCTTCTCACATCTCAGATGTGCTGCAGATAAACACAATATAAATACAGGATAATATTTGGGTTGGGCTCTCCAAGTTGTTTCCACATGGCCCCTGGGAATCTGCATTGCAAATGGGGGAAGTGAGGAACAGGGGAGCCCCACACCACTTAAATACACTTGCTGTGAAGGTGCTTCCACTTTGCTCAGATTAAAGATTCTGTGAAATATCTGATTTTTATTAGGAACCATTTGCTTACTTACCTTTTAAAAATCACATTTTATTCATCAGAAAATCTAGTTATTTTGATTCCTATCTCTAGAAGAGCCTTTTCCATCTCCCAGAGCTACCAGGACCAGGACCAGGTACCTGGCAGGGGACAGAGAAGATCCATGAGGTACCTCTCTTGCTCTGGTCTCTTACTCAAATTGTTTTTTGTCAAGTGAAGGAGGATTTCAACATCTTATAGGGTTATTCTTCATCCAATTAATGAAGAGCCCATGTGATACTACACAGCTCATAAAACCATTGAGACAATCCAAACAGGTAGTAATACAATTAGAAGTAATTGCTGGTTGTCAAACTTAATCAGTGGTGTAAGCTCTAACCATTCCAAACAGTATTTTTAATCGAATTAATTCACAGAGCATCAGCCACACTGGTGGGCCAAGCATGGAGATGTTGAAAAATTTATTCGAAACCAAAGATTTTCTTGAAATTTCGTCTCCCACGGACATGGTCTCTGGTCAAAATGGTTCATCTTCACATGCAAATAGGTTTGGATTTGCAGATGTGTCTGCACAGGACAGTGAGCAAAGCTGCAAACTGCTTGAGTGTTCAGAGAATCACAGAATGGTTTGGCTTGGGAGTGACCTTAAAGATCATCTCATTCCACCCCCCTGCCATGGATAGAGACACTCTCCACTAGCCAGGTTGCTTCAAGCCCTGCCCCTGCTGCCCTTAAACACTTCCAGAGAAGCAGGGCAGCCACAGCTTCTCTGGGTAACCTGTGCCAGGGTCTCATAGCCAAGAATTTCTTCCCAATATCCATCTAACCCTGCCATCCTGTTACTCCATGCCCTTGTCCAAAATCCTGCTTCAAATTCCTTTCAAAATTGCCCTTCAAGTTCCCCCTTTCTTGGAGACCCTTTAGGCACTGGCAGGGGCTCTAAAGTCTCCCTGGAGCCTTCTCTTCTCCAGGCTGAACATCCCCAGCTCTTCCAGCCTGTCTCCCAGATATTCCAAGCCCTTGGAACATCTCCCTTGACCTGCTGGTCCTACTTGTGTTTGTAAAACTGCCTTGGAAGATGTTTAATAGGTTTAAAAAACCTATTGCAGTGGTTTTTGTCACTGTGTTGTGGATGTCTGCATCTCACAGGAGTGGTGAGGTTGGCCACATTTCCTCTGGGGCTTTTCCCAGCACAGGGCAGACGGGCTGGGATCTGTCATGAGCTCAAACCAGGCTGCCAAACCAGTGAGACACCTGAACGGTTCGGAATGCTGCTTTGCACATTTCTAACCCATCGCTGCTTGTGCTCTCTGGCATGATGCTTCAGCCTGGCAGGAGGATGATACAACCCAGGGGCTGTCCCTGCTTCCCCAGTTTGGCCAGCCTGAGCGTGTCTGTCATCGTGTCAGAGTTGTGTGGCTGGACTCACCCACGGTGCAGATGGGCCGTCGGTAGGGTATCAGCCCAAAGCTGTACTGGAAGATGCCTCGTGCATGGAAGAGGGGAAGGGAGATGCCCATGATCTGCTGCAGGAAATACTGAATCCTCCGCAGGCAGGAGCCCCTGGGATTATTCACCTGATCAAAGAGATCGTTCTCCCCAAAGGAAAAGGCAGGGACCAGGGGGGTTCTGCAGGGAGTCAAAACCAATAGGGTGTCATGATTAGCAGAGCCCATTCCAAAACCCCTTCATTCTTCTCCAAAGCCCCCCATTAAGCAGCCAGAGAGCCGAGCACCCCTCCCTCAGCACCCCCTTCCTTCCTCACCCGTTCTGGATGGCCAGGCGCACAAATCCCTTCCTGTTCTTCAGCAGCAAGGTGAAGGATCCTGGGCGGGCATCCAGTACCTCCTGTGCCCCACCAACAACGATGGCCAGCAAGTTCCCACCTTCTGGCTTCTGCAGCACGTAGGATGCACTCTCCTTGTCAGAGGGGATGAGGCCTGGAGAGCAGAGAGGAATTAAAAGTAAAACCCACCTGTCTGTGGTTTGCTCTGGACATTTTTTCCCCATAACCTGTCTCTGGAGAGGTGCTAAACATTTTATTTTCAGAGGTAAAAACCCCAGCCCAGCTCCCTTAAAAGGTGCTAGATTTGCACACACCTCTGCACACAATTATCCATTTGCTGTCTGGCTCAGAAGTGAGAAGTGAGGGAAAAAAATAGGAAAAAAAATAAATGGGGAAGTAGCTGCACTTGAGCCCTAGGAAAAATCTATTTCAATTTGTTGTCAAGTGAGACTGTGCCCAATTCTGAATAATTCTGAAGTCAGAGAAACATTTGCTTTAGGTCAAAACACACATACATTTCAGTGGATGGTGCTAATTGAAAGTGGAATTTGACGAAGGATTTGGTCCTTTGGTGTTGTTTATTTGAATAAGATAGAAATCTTTAATTCAGAAACCACAAAGCAACATTGTTTTGACTATTTAAAAAAAATAAATCCTTGTTTCAGGGGCTGAAATAATTTGCACATTTAAACCTCATTGTGAAATGGATTCAATTGACCTGAAAATTAGTTATGCACGCAACTCGGGCATTACAGTGATTAAACCTTCCTTAACCTGGATCATTAAGTCTCTCATATTTCTCACTGCTTGGATTTCGCACTCTCCATGTAAATACTCTGGCAGCAGGAGCCATAGTTTATGTGGAAAACAGGGTAATGGATGCCCTGGGGTGCATCAGATGGAACTGGATCCTTATGTTTAGCCTATTGAATTCTGCCCACATTCAGCTGGAGAAGTGACCATTGCCAAGCCCACTGCTGAGAGGTGGAGGTCATCCTGCTGGTGTCCAAAAATCTCTCAAAACTATCTTTCACCTCTCTCAGTTTAATTTTTACCTGTCCCTTTTCCTATTCCTTTTCTCTACATCTTTCCCTCCCCACCACATTCCATTGCAGCAGCATGAGCTGCTATTTTAATCCTCTGTCTCTGGTTGCTGCTTCCCTGGAAGCTTCAGGAAAATGCTTCAGAAAAAGAGGGTTTTTTCCTCACAATTTCAAGCCTGGATATAATTTTTATGGAAAGGAACACAGGAACATCCTGGCCTGCAGCTCTCAGCATTTCTGTTCACAATTTGCTCTGCATTTTGCTGCTACACAGCACCTGGCTCAGCGGTGCCCTGAGCACAGAGATCATTGATGGAGTTGAAAAACAGAGATAACAGCAAGGAGGGAAGCTTTTAACTTCAGAGGTTTTGGGTTGCCATCTCGAATAGCTGTGTCCATGAATAGGATCCAATTTTCCCCAGATGAGGGAAAACAGATCCTTGACTCCTCTTCCCCATGCATCTTCACTCTATGCTCCTCAAAAAAGCACCCACACATACCACTCCTTACCTCCACTCATCAAATAGTCCCTGAAGAACGGGATGCGAAACCACATAGAAAGCATCATCAGGTGGGGAGTGATGCCTGGGAAGAGTTTGGAAAAGCCAGTTGCCTCTGTGCAGAAATTGAGAAAGGCTCCAGCTGCCAGGACTCCATGGGGATGAAATCCCACCAGGTAGTTCCGCCGAGGGTCCAGCTCTGCTGTCTTCATCAACTAGACACAGGGGTGAAGCCAAAAAGGGGCCAGAGTTAGTGCTGCGACCTCAGCATGGTGGAACACTGGCTACAGAGAGCAGATAAGGCATTTCTGGAGGGGAGTACCCTCCATGCACCCACCATGCCTTTCTATTGGGAAAGGTCAACTGGAACAACTCCCTCATTTTCACTGAGATGTATTTCATTGCCCATATTTCCATCTCCTCCTACCCACTGGCCTAAAATGACTTATATAATGGCACAGCTCCTTATGTTGCCTTGAACTGGTCTAGGTGCTGTTGGGAAGCAACTTTGTTTAAAATGTCCTCCAATACATTTTCTAATATGGGGGGGAAAAGCAAGAAAAGGGTGATTTCTTCCACACAGCACCTCTTGATCCCACAACCAGAACAGCAGAGAGAGTACATAATCACTCTGGTAGACCTACTACACAGCACAAGCACATGTCCCACCCAACAACTTGGTGTAGATCAAAGGTTTATCCTGTCCTGAAGCACGTGCCAGGTGATTCCAGGATGTTTTCACGCATGGTAACTTGAAATCTAATTCCCAGACATCTAACAGAGAAGCTGTTTTCTTCCCACTGGGGAAAGCCTGCAGGATGCCAGATGTTTGTGCCTGTGTTGGTGTCCAGGTCCATCAAAGAGCAGTGGATGTCTGCCCAGGGCTGCTGCAGCTCTAGCAAGAGGGAACGGAGAATGGCCATGTCCAGCATTTTAGGGATGGGCAGCAGGGATTGCAGATACAGTGCAGCTCATGGCCAGCCCTTGAGGGCTGACTAAGCAGCTTGTTAAAATCCTCAGCCCATCTGAAAGTGATATTGAAGCCTGGGATGTACTACATGGGAGAATGGGTACCACAGAACAAGAGGAGATGGTTAAAGGGAGATAAGGGACAACTGGGATTTGAACTCCATCACACTTGTTATGGACAGCCCAGGGGAGAAGAGCTGGTGTGGCAAACCCACCCTCCAGCTCTGGCACCAAGAAGACCTTGCCGTGCCAGCATCAGCCAGCATGTGCATAGCCCAGGCAGAAGCAGGCAAAACTGAATGCTGACATCTCTGCACCATTTCTGGGGATGCTGAGGACACTCACAGCAGCAGAGAAGGATGAACCTTTCCAAGGCTAGTCATCACATCATTTCCTCACTGAAAGGGTGGTCAGACACTGAAACAAGATGACTAGGGATGTGGTGGGACCACAGTCCCTGAAATTGTTCAGAAATGTGTAGATGTGGCACTTGGGGACATGATTAAGTGGCCTTTGTGACAGTGCTGGACTCAATGGTTCCTAGACAGTTTTTCCAACCTGAACAATTATGTGATTCTGTTATCACAGAGCCACCATGCCTTTCCAGACAACTCAAAGGCATTAGTACTCAAGAACAACCAAAGCCCTACACATTTCAGTGTCACCCCTCCAAGCACCCTGACTCCATCTGCACTCAGGGTGCAGTTAATGGTGCATGTGTTTTCCTAGAAGCAGCTAGAACTGCATGTTAATCATGAGAGTGTACTTTACTTTCTTCCATCATGGCTCATTTCCCACCTGTCTGAAAGCACTGTTGACTGTACATGTGCCCATTCAAGCACCTGCTCCTAATGAGGGGAATGGACAAACAAAAGCCCCACGACTGCCCAGGTGCAGAGGTCTCTAGGCAGGAAGAGAGGCAGATGGCTGAATCACTGAGTGCCCAAGGCCCCTGCCACCATTTGCTCTTTTTTGAGTAATGTCAGCTTGCATCAATGTTTCCTGCATTCATCTTCAGCTTCCAAACAACCTTTCATCTCCACGTGATTTATAAGCAGGGAAGCAAGATGCTCAGGCGTGTTGGAAACTGCTCTGTGTGTGCAGGGAGACAAGAAGGGGGAAGGGTGGCAAAAGAGGGCAGCCTCTGAGCAATAAAATTGCCTTAATGGGAGAGTTTGCCTGTGCTGAGACACCACACATCTGTAAAAACACTTCCTAGGAAACATCCAGCTGTTGTCTTGGTGCTCCCCCCAATGAAAGAAGAGGGAGGACAAGAAAGTAAAGAACAAAGGATAGTGCTTGGAGTGATACAACAAAGGAGAATGGTTTTAAACTAAGAGAGGGATAATTAAGACTAGCTATGAGGAAGAAATTTTTTATGATGAGAATAGTGAGGCCCTGGCACAGGCTGCCCAGAGAAGCTGTGGCTTCCCCATTCCTGGAAGTGTTCATGGCCAGGTTGGATGCAGCTTAGAGCAATCTGGTCTAGTGGAAGGTGTCCTTGTTCCAGCAAGGATGAGTTTTAAGGCTCGTTCCAACCCAAGCCATTTTTTGATTCTGTGGTAAGACATGGTCCTGGGCAACTGGCTCTGGGTGGCCCTGATGGAGCAGTGGGTTGGGCACGTTGACCTCTACAGTTCTCTTCCCTTGCCACCCAGTCTTTGAATCTGTGATTTTTGACTCCCTGCTCTAAGCCATGGGCAGCTGGAGGGTAGCAGTTGAGTCTCTCAAGATCTGGTGGATCTGGATAATGTTTCTACAAGAGCTGTCCTCTGCAGTAGCCCTGGGGACAGAAGGTCCTCGTTTTGTCACAGGGTCTGCTCACATCTGGATGATTTGGCCAAAACTCACGGAGAAACTAGAGAGCTTGTACAAGACTGAGAAGGAAATTTGTAGCAGAGGAGAAACTTGGGCAAAGTCTCTCACACCACAGGTCTAGACTCTACACTATCCTTTTCCCTTTGGAAACTTCAACACAGAAGCTCCATCTTTCCTTCTGGATTGTTCCCACTGTGTCACTCTTTCCCTCTCCACCTGGCAGAGGTCAGTCTCCATTCCCAAACTTCCAGGAAAGTTAATAATGTGACTTTGCACAGCCTCCCCCTCCTGATGTCCAGCCGAACTGCTGAATGGAACTGGGCTTGAGGTGCCAAGGAATGGGACTATCCTCCATCCTGTCTTGAATTAGTTGTCTTTTCCACACCTTCTGGATGTGGAATTTCATTTGCAATTCAGGCCTTTGTGAGTGAACTGAACATTTAATAATTGTTGAAGTACTTAAGGGTCCAACCAAGCTGGTGCGTGCATGAGCATGAGAGAACCCAAGGTTTTTCTGGTGAAAAAAAAACAGTTTCTCATCTCAGAGATGTCTAAGGAATGCCAAGTTAACGTGTATGACCTGTGCTCTAAAAGCAGCTGTTAGCAGCTCAGGGTTGTTCTCTCCAAGCTGAGCCATGGGTTTGTTGACTTCCTTGAGATTCCCCTTGGCATAGTCAGGATGCTGGCTGATGCCTTGGCTGCTGACAGCAGCAATGAGCCATTCTCAAAAGTGTTATGAAGCCTTCTGGACCCCATATGTGGGGTGGTCTTGGCCTTCCTAACAAATCAATTTGCTTAGGTTGGAAAAGCCCTCTAAGATCATGGAGTCCAAATGCTCCCCCAGCACTGCCAAGGCCACCACTAATCCATGTCCCCAGCTGTCATATCCACACAGCTTTTAAATGTTTCCACCACTGCCTTGGACAGCCTGTGCCAAGGCTGAGCAACCCTTTCAGGGAAGAACTTAATGAACTTAAATTTTAAAGGATAAGGTCTATTTTATGCTTCATCATGAAGAAATATAGCTTGATAACTACAGTTTTTCAGGGCTTAAAGTGATTACTCTGTAACAGAAAACTCCCTTTATTTTGACTACTCAAATGTGAGTCCAAGACATGGGTGAAACTCTGCCCCAGTTCCCCCAGCTCCCCCAGTTCCCCCAGTTTCCCCAGCTCCCCAAAAGATATGGTGGGACCTTCTCTATGTACTGTCAGCTGTGTTAGGGAAATGCATATGCAGACTTCAAGGGGCTCTGATAAGAGCCCATGTACTATTGAAGGATCACAAGCAAATTAATCCAAATTAATTTTAAACTGGATTAGTAAAATTGCATTAACATCCCAAATAGATTACTATTTTGATGATAATGATGAGGGATTAGAGTACTCTTCATTTCATATTTGGTTTGGTTTGAATTCATTTTGGAGTGGAATTAAGATAGAGTCAGGGCTTCTGAGTGACTTTATCAGCCCAGGAATTCAGCACTGGTTTAACCAGGCTGATTTAATTCATCCCTTGAGATGTGACTGGGTTCTCCTAGTTGTTCCCTACAGACTGAATTGTCCTGTCCCAAATCATGGGAAGACAGAGGGCAGGGAATTCCCTGTTTAAGGCTGCTGCACTAATGGTTGAGGAAAGGATAGTGAGGCACTGGCACAAGTTGCCCAAAGAAGTCATGAATGCTCCATCCCTGGAAATATTCAAGGCCTGGTTGGATGAAGCTTGGAGCAACCTGATCGAGTGAATGGCATCCCTGCCCATGGCAAGGGGTTAAAACTAGATGATCTTTAAGGTCCCTTCCAACCCAAATGATTCTGTGATTGAAATAAAATTCTCCCAGAGTCCAAAGGTTTGGAGGGTGGTGCTCCAGAAGCCCCTGGAGATGCATTGTCTGAAGGGGTTAAAAGGTTGTTAAGTGAGGAATTAATCAAGTCGAGTTGAGATGAGTAGGGGCATGCTTGGTGCATACCATGTAGTCAGGGAGGACACAGATGTGCCATATAATTGCATCCTTAGGGACTGATGAACACGAGGTGGGAGAGAAGGAGCAGCATGGCATTACCCCCACAGCCACTCAGAGGGCAGAGCAGAATGTGATGGAGGAGGAAAGGTTAGGAGACCTGATCAGCAAGCTCCTGGCTTCTTCTTTTAAAGTCTCCCAAACTGAATTGTTTTTCTATCCTTCTCTGGTCCCAAACTCTGTTTCCATGGGTATTATAGTAATCTGCTCTTAAGTAGGATAAACCTCCTTTCAACTTTATACTAAATAAATCCTCACGTCTCTAGCTGTCCATGGACACCTCCCAAAAACATCTCTTGCAGGATGGAACATACAGCCAGTTTCTCTGTGGGAAGAAGCCCAACAAAGATATCCAAGAAACCCAGCCAGCTCTGAAGAAGGACAAATTGTGCCAAGCTGAAAAGAAGCAGGTCACCCACCCAAGGGTGTCTGGATGGGAGACCAAAGGAAGGGCAAGCATCTGCCAGCAGCTGCTGAGGAGGATGGGTTTCAGGTCCCAGCAATGGTGAGAGTCTGAGAGGGGCAGATGGAAACAGTGAGATCTTTGAGTTCTGTGGATTTCTCCTGGTGCCACAATGCCAGGTCAGAGCTGGGTTTGCAGCAAATATTGAAGAATCTGACCAGCCAGATTTAAATTGAGTTTGGATGGGACTTCACCACCCTCACTCCCAAAGCTGGGTAAGGATGGAAGCTCCAAAATGCTCAAGTCCTCCCTTCCTCTTGTAGGACTTCCTTTATCCAGTGGATTAACAGTGCAGGGTGGGACACAGCCCTCTAATGGATCTCAGCCATGGCCCCTCTCTTAAGGACACTCCAGAACAGAAAAGAGAGGGCCAACACATGGACAGAGAAATTGCACAGAAAAGGATAGCCTAGTGGTTTTGGGCCATTTGGCCATGCCTTTCTTTTTCCCTGACAATCCCTCTTCCAGCCAACAGAAGGGAACAAAGGGAACAGTCAAGACCTCTGGAAATCAGAAATCGTATTTAATGTCGTGGGCCATGGCACAAGTCCCCAGTTACAAATAATACCACTCTTCTGTGAAAAGAAAGGAAACATTCCTGGCAGGGATTGGTTGAACTGGAACTATGAACTGGAACTATCCCCTCTACATTGCCTTACAATTCCCCAGAACCACAACACACTCAAATAACCTCCGTCACAGTTCGTGCCATCATGAGAATGAATGAGACATGGGATGAAGTCTTCCCAAATTACAGCTCCAGGGGTTCAACTAATTCTCCAATAAATCATTTTAGTTATGCCAACAAAAAACAGTAACACCAGCAAGACCACAAGCACAATGACAGAGGTTTCTGCAGACAACAAGGTCCACCCGGCACTTAGATAACCCTAAGGCTTGTAAGAAATGTCCTATAGCTCTTCACAAGGAGAATACAGTGTGGTGAAGATCACAGGGACTTTCCATGAACAGCAGATTCTTTCCAGGCTGCCCTGAATAATTGGGCATCATGCCCCAGGCATGATTATCCCTACTGGGGTTGCTCTGAATGACGACAGCATAGAACAAAATATGTCCCTGTCTTGATTTAAAAGACATATGTCTGCCAAGGAAGGTGGGAACCTTCCTGGAACAGTCAATATCCCTCTCTCCAAGTTATTGTAATTTCAAAATTACAGGGCTTTCTGGGGGAAAAAAAAATTGAAAAAAAAAATTAAAAAAAAATCAAAGTCCTGGAGCTGAGTACACAAACTCCCACATCACTGCCTAACCCCACTCTCCTGAATCCCCTCTTAGGGAAGGAGGGCAGGAAGGTGAGACCCACCCCCACCAAGCCTTGGGTCCGAGCTCACAACTTGTGGTGGCATCATGCCTCAACTCCGAAAAACCCTGACCAGAAAAGCCCACTCCAC
>VZTT01018574.1:19181-48562 GCA_013400855.1 Buphagus erythrorhynchus | reverse complement strand
GATATTGGGCAGAAATTCTTGGCGGTGAGGATGCTGAAGCCGTGGCACAGGTTGCCCAGAGAAGCTGTGGTTGCCCCATCCCTGGAAGTTTTCAAGACCAAGTTGCTCAGGGTTTGGAGCAACCTGGTCTAGTGGAAAGTGTCCCTGCCCGTGGTAGGGGGGCTAGAACTGCATGATCATTGAGGTCTCTTCCAACCCAAAACATTTTCTGATTCCATAATTCTATGACTGAGAAAATATTTTGGAGAAATAGTATTACATGGCTGTTTGGCTATAATGCTCTCTATGTTATATCTCTTGTGAATTTTTCTGCTGTCCTTTTGTGGAACTTCCTCTGTTTCCTCCCAGAGAGGTGGGGAGAAAGGCTCCAAGGAGCCCTCCCTCACCCAGGGAGCTGCAGCCAAACCCTGTAATAAATACCATGCTCCCTCTGCTGGTGTTAGTGCTCCTCCTGCAAGAAAGGACAGACATGGAATGCAGAGAGGCATTCAGGAGTGGAGTTCTATGTTCTTTAGAAAGGGACAGGTGAAGGGTCATTGCTGGGCTCAGCTGGCAGCTAAATTTCAGCAGAGAGGTTGGTCCAACACTTTACAAGTGGTGGCTTACAGCTACAAAAAATTTACAGAAAATATATATTGCATATAATTATTGCAGTCACATAAATCACTGAATTACTGTGTGGTTTGGGTTTGAATGTGATAAATAGCATAGAGAATAGAAATTTTCAGTTCCCATGAAGTTGCTGAATAGAGCTTAAAGACTAACTAGCAAAAGAGGATTAAAGGATGTAAGGGTATGCACACTGGATGATAAATGTAGTTTACCAGTGGAGGAACAGATAAAGAGGGCTAGAGTGGATTTTTTGCAAGTTAGGTAACAAGAAGCAACAGCACATGCCCAAAGTAAAAGTTCAAGGAAAGGTCACCTTTAAAATGGAAATATTCACTGAATAGGATCACCAGAGATCCCTTCGGAGTCCCCTCCACGATCATAAAATAATTTCCAATAGGAGGCAGATGCATGCAAATTAGTTCTAGGAAAAGTGATGTTTATGTATTAGCTAGGAGACACTCTTTAATGAATATATGATTATAATGTTGTAAAACCTCACCACACACATTAAATTAAAGGAGACATCCTTGCAATGTGTTCTNAACAGAAAATATATATTGCATATAATTATTGCAGTCACATAAATCACTGAATTACTGTGTGGTTTGGGTTTGAATGTGATAAATAGCATAGAGAATAGAAATTTTCAGTTCCCATGAAGCTGCTGAATAGAGCTTAAAGACTAACTAGCAAAAGAGGATTAAAGGATGTAAGGGTATGCACACTGGATGATAAATGTAGTTTACCAGTGGAGGAACAGATAAAGAGGGCTAGAGTGGATTTTTTGCAAGTTAGGTAACAAGAAGCAACAGCACATGCCCAAAGTAAAAGTTCAAGGAAAGGTCACCTTTAAAATGGAAATATTCACTGAATAGGATCACCAGAGATCCCTTCGGAGTCCCCTCCACGATCATAAAATAATTTCCAATAGGAGGCAGATGCATGCAAATTAGTTCTAGGAAAAGTGATGTTTATGTATTAGCTAGGAGACACTCTTTAATGAATATATGATTATAATGTTGTAAAACCTCACCACACACATTAAATTAAAGGAGACATCCTTGCAATGTGTTCTGCACAGATAAAGAATGCCTGCTTTCTAACACTTCAATTTGTGTTAGAAAGTTTATTTTCTGGCTGATTTCAGAGGGACCTTAAAATTCCATTCCCTGCCATGGGAGTGGACCCCTTCCTCTAGACCAAGTTGCTCAAAGCCCTGTCCAACCTGGCCTTGGACACTTCCAGGGATGGGGAATTCACAGCTTCCCTGGGCAACCTGTGCCATGGCCTCACTACTCTCACAGCCAAGAATTTCTTCCCAATATCCCATCTAAATCTACTCTCTTACAGTTTGAACCCATTCCCCCTTGTTCCATCTCTATAGTTCCTGGTGAACAGTCTCTCTCCATCTTCCCTGTAAGGCCCTTCAGACACTGGAAGGTGCTGTGTGGTGTCCACACAATGTTCTCCAGGATGAACAGCCCCAACTTTCTCAGCCATCTCCATGTGACAGGTGCTTCAGTCCCCTTGTCAACTTCATGGCCTCCTCTGGACTTGCCCCAGAAGTGCAAGATCTTATGTTTGGGGGCACCAGAACTGTGCACAGTGTTCCAGGTGTGATCCTATGAGAGCAGAGAAGAGGGTTATTTCTGTTTGAGCAGCAAAGCTGGTGGGCATGTCATCCATCTCTGGTCCTCACTTTGCTCTTGCTCCCCCTAATCCTTATCCCACACCCTACTCCATGCAAGATGGACTCTCAGGCTGGGTTCTTATTTTTTCCTTTTCCTTTTTTCCTGGTGGGTTCTCTGGCTTTTTGGGCTCCCAACCTCATTATCCTGGACTGCAGCACCCAGCTTCTGACTCCAGGTGATCTCTGACCAGCTGTGTACATCCCATCTGAGTTCTCTCCATAGGCAATGTATTCCTGAAGGAATTATCTTAAAAATTCCCATTGCCTGGTCTATCCTTGAAGGAAGAGATACCTTACACAACCTATGAGCTCTTCTGCTACATTGCTGAGATTTGTACCAACTTGTGATGGCTCTGAGGCAGGACTTGCTGCTGCTCCATACCATGCCGAGGGGACACCAGATAAAAGAGTAAAGGCAAAGGCCAGCCACATGCATTAAATAAATCAGGGAATGTCACAGAAGTCCCTCTGAAGAGAATAGCAGCTCTGTAAGACTGCCCATTGCACCCCCAGCTTTACCTATCCATCCCCCTCCTCAGCAGAGCGGGATACTGACATTGCAGGGCACCCAGGATCTTTTGGATTTTGGTTAAAACTTGGACCTATGCCCACTGGGTAAATTCTGAGCAACCTGAAGGGCAGGAACGTTGCAGTATATAGACATGGAGAACAAAGGTGAGATTTCTGTAACTGGAAATGAAATTCCATAGCTGGAATGAAGCAAGGTTAAATAGGCGTGAAAAAGACAGATGGCTGAAGGATGAGGTTTGTAAAAATGGCAATCCCCGTTTTTTACTTTGAGTATCCGGAAGCTGGGAAGATTATCCTTCAACACCAAACTCCTAGCACCCCATACCACAACTTCTGGCCCCAGACTGTGTCCAGACTCTAAGGACAAGGCTGGTCCCTGGGACACTGAAGAGCCAATGGACTTACCGTGATGGGGAAATAATCCCTCATGTACCTCCAAACGACGCAGTTCTGCAGGACCTGGAACCGCCGCCCACCCTTGCTGGGCTTCTCCCTGTCTATCAACCACCACGCAGCATAGAGGGCACTGACCAGCCAGAAACGAGTGAAGAAGAGGCCGATGAAGACAGCTGTGCAGCACTGTGCTGAAAGAAAAGCCAGCAGTGACTTGATAGTTGCATTGGGTGGACTTTGGGAGAGGAATGGTTCATTTGGAGAGGTATTTTGGTCCTGGGATGGAGCCTCCACTGGGCTTGATGCTGAATTTATCAGAGTGAAGGCACCTCTGACGCAGAGGTGGTTTCTTTTCTATCTGCCCCAGGAGCCTGAAAAGACACCAAGCACCTCCCTTGTAGCAACCACCAATTTCTCCAAAGGCCACCATGTCCCCTCTTCCCAAAAGACTGATGAATCTCACTCCATTCACAGTGTTCCCATGGATCAGCTCTCTATCCCTGCGCTGTCTTGCTTTTCTCTGGAGTCAGACTGACTGTCTGACTGTCAAACTGACCTTGTTTTACCCCAAAACTCCTGTTAATATTCCCTGATGACACCTGATATTCTGCAATGGCAGCAAAAAGGGTCCTATGCCTAGTCTGTACAGTTCCCAATAGCTTTATCTTGAGCTAATGATTCCATTTTAATTGTGTCCATGATTTATACCCATAAATAAGATTTTACTCTTTACTGAGTTTTTTATTATTGATTTTGGACACTTTCCTCCACTTTTCAGGTTCAGTCTCAACTCTTATCTTGGACTCTAGAGTATTTTCAGTTCTTTCAACTCTGTGTCATCATGAATTTTATAAGAATGCTCTCTTTCATTCTCTAAGACTTATATGACTTGGGACTTTCTCCAGTTAGTGCTCAGCTTTGACCTCTACCTCCCCTATCCCCTGTGTTTTGGCATGGGAACAAGAGAACAAAAGTCTTTGTGCAAACAAACATCACTTGGTACATAAAATCCCACCCAAGTCCAACACTGTCTGTCTGCAGATACTGGAAAGTGCTGATGGCCACCAAGCTGCCACCTGGTAAAACAGATTTGTGCCTGGGAAGAGCTGTGTCCTCTCCATCTGTCCCTCTGGAATCCTTGGTATTACTTGTGAAGGGGAAGACTGAGCTGAAGAAAACCCAAAGATTCATCCAAGTCCCTTCCCCAGCTCATGGCTTACATAATGTTTTGTATATTTTGTTCTACTTTGGGTCTTCATTTCAGATCCACTGCCCAGGGCTGGAAGATATGAGGATGGAGATGCAATGCTCAGCTTCAGCTTCAGCTTCAGCTGAGAAATAGATGTATCCACACCCTCATGCTCTGAGACATCTTTTCCATCTTTGGGAGTCACCTGATACCTGCTTTCTCCACCTCCTCTCAGCTAAGGCGTGTCAGAGAAGTGGAATAGGATGTTCTCATCTAAGACATTCATGTACCTCCTGTTTGCTTTCACTTAAGGATAAATAAGTAGATCATGTTTGTAACTTTTTTTTTCTTTTTGGTGATAAGTCACCCTGATTACAAAGCTTTGCATGGAAAAGCAAATCCTTGCCCTTTTTTAAAACACTGTCATGACGGTACCAATAATTCCTATGAGGAAAAAAAAAAGTGCAATAATCTAACAGGTTCCTAAATCCCCTTAGTGCTGAGATGGGATGCATGTCTCCCTGTAAGTAGAGACCTACTCACCTGGGTAGACACTCAGAATTTTGCAGTGGGAAAAAAACCTGCAGTTCTCAGCAAAGCAACAGGTCTAACCTGTAATGCATCACGTAGATCAGAAAGAACCACTGCTCACACCTGGTGCCACATTTTTAATGGGATCATAGAAGTCCCCTCAAATCTGGCCTTGGACACTTCCAGGGATGGGGCAGTCACAGTTTCTCTGGGCAGCTTGTGCCAGGGCCTCACCGCCATCACAGCCAAGATTTTCTTCCCAATATCCCATCTAACCCTGCCCTCTGGCAGTGTGAAGCCGTTCTCCTTGTCCTGTCACTCCAGACCCTTGTCCTAAATCCCTCTCCATCTCCATTGGAGCCCCTATAACACTGGAAGGGGCTCTCCCTGGATCCTTCTCTTCTCCAGGCTGAGCACCCCCAGCTCTCCCAGCCTGTCTCCAGAGGAGAGGGGCTCCAGCCCTTGAAGCATCTCTGTGGCCTCCTCTGGATCTGCTCCAACTGGAGTCTCACAAAAGTGGAACAGAGCGAGAGAATCCCCTCCCTCAACCTGCTGCTCACACTTCTTTTTCAAATGCCACAGATACAGACTTTGTAACTCTCAAGAACTGCATAGAACATGAACTGCAGCTCCAGGGTCCACATAATAGATAAACACAATTTTACTGCACCTGGGAGCCAGGTCATCAGGTCTGCTACAAAACTATGCAGTGCCTAATTCTCTTTTTATCATACTGTGCAAAGCTCAAAGTACATTCTGCAAAGTGAAGGAGCAGTTCTGGTCCAAACCCATGCTTTATCTCACAATTATATAATTATTAATTTCTTCCTCGATTCATTTGCAATTCATTTTTTTTTTCCCAGAGCAGAATTTGGTCTCAATGACCTTCACTCAATATTAAGATTTGGGGGTTTTTTGTTCTTTTGAAACCTTTTGGTGCTCTAAGGGAAAGGAGCTCATTCCTGTCCCAGAATGGACAGTCAGTTTGCAAGTTACTGTGGATGGGACCAAAGAGACAGGAAGGTTCCAGAAAATGTACAGTTAAATCTGCATCCAAACCAATTCCAGCCTTAGGCAGGCTCCTGATTATTTATGGTCTGTAATTTGATGAGGAGGAGGAACTCAGCACCGCTGTCTGGACACCAACACTTTCTGGGCCACCAGTGGCAGGATATGTGCCACAGAGCTCTATTAGTGCTTCCCAAAAGTCTTGTCAGGTCCCCAGACTGAGTCCACCACCACCAGTCCCACTGCTCAGAAGAAATGGGCAGGTTTGGGTGTGAGGTTGCATGCAGATGTGATCCTCATCTCCTCCTTCTGCACATCTGGACTCCTGTGCTGTAGGAGTCCAGATGGCCCAATGGCACATCCTAAATTGCTATGAAATGGCTTAATGGCCCTTACACAGAGCTGTTTGAAGGCAGACAAGGGCTATAAGAGCAGGGCTAAGAGCATCATGCAAGTCATTGCAGATGCATCAGTTCTGTTCCCTGAAAATAGCCAGATAATTCTGGGCTGGGCTGAGATCAGCTGCTGCACTCTCTACACTCTCATGGGAGTGGAGACTGCTTCAAACCAAAACTAAAACCAGAGGGTCCCCGACAAGAAGGAAGGCCATATGCAGACCCTAAATCTTGCACTTCCTGATGAGACCAGATTTAGGAAGGTTTCTCTGTGGTTGTCCATGGTGAGGTTTGTCCCTGGATGAAGCATTCATAGGATGGTCCTGGTCTCTGCAGAGCACCTGTTGAGCAGGGGTGCAGCAACTTTTCATGGTCCAGGACCCAGCATCTCACATCTCCATGGCTATACGTGACTCAGCAAAGAAAGCACACATCAGTGTGTATTTGATGGCTTTTTTTTTGATTTTTTCACAGATCAAGTGGTTTCCTGGGCTGGATTCCTTCAAAGAAGCTCATAGCAAAAATGAAGGGGTGGGTTTCTTACGCTGAGTAGTTTTGCTGTGAGCTTTAAATCCCTCTCTGGACAAGAAAATGGACATATCACAGAGAGCACAAATATTCCATGGGCTCCAAGTGGGCCATGGGTTCCAAAGGAGCCACAGGCTTCAAAGCACATGGAGGATTTTCTGGCCAAGTCTAAGCAGGGGCCGTATCCCATCAAAGTGCTCCTAACCCAAAATTTGTTAATTCAGCCTGAAATAGGGAAAAGTGCAGCCCACAGAAAGAGATTTTTGTTATCACAACAGCCCCAAAGTGAGTCAGATTCATACTACACTTGTCAGGAGGGTTTGCAAGATCATCACAGAATTCATTGGGTTAGAGGGATCTTAAAGACCATCCAGTTCCAGCTGCCCTGCCACGGGCAGGGATACCTTCCACTGAACCAGGTTGTTCAGAATCCCTTGAATGCTCCCAAGACACATGTTGCTGTGCCAGCCTGGAGTCCCTGATTGTGGCCACCTACACAGATACTGCACCCTTGGGCACAGCTGATCTGGCTGTAGAACTACACTCAGCTGCCAAGGAAGCCTGCTCATGCTGGTACCACATGGCCTTTGAGCCAGCCCTGATGACTGGAAGGTTCAAAGGCCGGGTGTGGTATGCTGGGTCTGCAGAGGCAGCATGCCCATGTCTGCTGCCCCTGCACTGGGTTTGATTGCCATGGTTCAGCCCTGCACTCATTGTTCTGCACGGTGTGTCTGGATGGGTGTCCATGCCCCGTGGAGACTGGGAAGGAGAGAGGCAGAAGGAAGCAGTGCAGCAGGCTTGGGCACCAGCCTGCTGCTTTCAGTTCTCTGCAGCAGCCTGGTTCCACTCCATTACATGGTCAGTACTTGGATCATGTACTGGGAAGGCAATGGGATCCCCACTCCGTGCCCTGCAACCCATTCTCACACCTTGCACTCCTCCTCCAGCAGCTGTCAGCCTCTGAAATAAATGGAACCCTTTGCCTCAAAGCTCTTGGAGGAGCATCCTCAAGAAAACTGGCAGTGTGGACCATGCCTGCCTGTTGCAAGGGATGCTGGAGCAGAGCTGCTGCCCTCCCTCAGCATCCTGCCAGGAATGAATGAGGAGTCCCTCCCCCAGTGCTCGGCCTCTTAGGGGATGCATTTGCACAACCATAGCAACAGCTGCCTGCAGTCTGTGCTGCTGGGATCTCTGGCCAAAGGGCTGTGCAGCGGTCAGAGCGTGTTTCAGAGCCCTTTTTGGCAGCAGAAGCACAAACAAAGGAGCAGCCGGCAGCTAAATCCTGCCCACGGCAAGTCTGAGCTCTGTGCCTGAGGATTGTAACAGTGGGTATAAAACCAGAGCTGTTTGGCACCTCATGGGATGAAAATAAGGGTATCTCCTAGCATCTAGCTTATGCAGTTGTTAAACTGGGAGATTTTGGGTGGAAAGCTCCAGGCTTAAAGAAACTTTGTAAAATAAACCAAAACAGCTAGAATTGCTTCATAAGGTTTTGTTATCACCTTTCTAATGCCCTTCTTAAGAGCATTGCTTAACTGCTTTTGGTTTCAGATTGTATCACCAAAAGAAACCTAAACCAAACCCGAAAACAAAACAAAAACAAAACAAACAAAACAGAAATGCAAAAAAACACAAACCAAACCAAACAAAAAAGCCAAACAAATCAAATTCTGCCAGGAAAAGATGATAAGCTCTTGAAGGTCAGCCATGGGAAGAGGAGTTGGTTTGGGTCTCAGCCTCATTCAGAACAAGCTGCATTTCCCTGCAGGAGGTAGAGCCTGTGTTTGCAAATAACTCCTACAACTGCAGAGGATTCCTCCCTCCTGGCCATTTGCTGCCATTCTGCTTGCTCTAGAAGTCATTTCCATCTCTGGAGAGTCAAGTGCCAGCTTGCTCCCCATACCAAGAAGGGAAAAACCTCTAGTACAACTTGTTTTATTGGAAAACACTGTTGAAGTTCCATAAGCCCCAACTGCATCCATGCTGGGAATGGGGGTGTGCTGTTGGATCCCCTGTTAATACTGTGACCACATCTCTACTGCATCCCAACTGAATCATGGACTGTGGAAGGAAATGCAGGTGCTGGGACAGAGAGGGAGTCATGGAGCATTACAAAATGTCCCACTCTGGCCAGCTGTGTCCAAGGCTGTGTGGCTCTTGCCAGATCTTGCCAAGATACATTCGTGTCTCCTCTTGCCAGGTGTTCTCTGGTGGCAGAAGGTTGATCACAGGTGGGATCTCTTCTGCTCAGGGAGACCCCCAGGGTTTATAGCACAAGTACACAATGGCAGCAAGGGTGGCTGTTCGGCGCTTCTCTTCCAAAAAAAAGATAGCTTCACTCATGCTGGTGACCAGCAATGGCCCCTGGCCTCTTGAATTGCCCAAACTGGGCTAATGTGTAATTCAGAAGAGTGATACTTATGAGAGGAATGAGGGATTTGTCTTTACAAAGAGTGAGTCTGCTAGTAGATAAAACTAGCAGTGAGAGATAAAAGAAACACCGGGAAAGATTCCACTGATAAATGGAATGAGAGAGATTTGTCTTTACAAACAAACTGTAGGTCTGCTGATAAATAAAATTGGATGCTGAGAGATGAAAGAAACAATGGAAAGAACCATAAATTCCATAGGAATGCCACTGATTGTCACCAGAAAAACGGCGGAGGCAGTATACATTAGAGGGGAATCTTAGGTATCAGGCGTTTGGGAAGTCTGTACCTCTCAAGTACCTCAGCCAATGGGGAAAGAGAGAGGGAAATGCGGCTGGGAAATTGGGATAAAAAGGAGGCTGAGTCCTCCAAAAATGTGAGAGATCCCAGGGGAAATGCCCCATGGCCTCTCCCTTTATTCGAATAAAGTTACAGGACTCCTCTGTCTCCTTTTCGGACATAAACCTCTGGTGTTTGTGGATTTGTTTTCCTGACACTTAGCATGGGCCAATCCCATTGCAAGAAATTAAATTTAAAGAGCTACACTGTCTGGACCAGTATGGCACAGTCCCCTGGTCCATCGGATACTGGTGCAAAGGTGGCCATTCAGGCTCAGGTCTGTGGCAGATTTTGGAAGGGCTCGTCTCAGAAACTGAGTTTGAAGAGTTTGAAGCACAGCCTGTGCTTTCTGTGCAGGTATAGTTCTGGAGGTGCTTGTGTACCAGTACACGGATACACACAAGTATCTGCTGTGTTTTGGGCTAGTCAACAACTGTCTTGACAGAGTAAATGAGGAGATTTACACACATCCCATCTGAGATTCACAGCTGGCATAACAATGGGAAACTCTGTGATGTTACCTTTCAGCTTGGCTCCTGATGGGCTGTAAATGGCCCCAGACATTTTACGCTGATAACCTACCTCTGATCCTCCCATCTCTTTATTTCCCTAGAACCAGGAAACACTGGGATGTCACCTTCCAGCCTGATGGGCTGTAAATGTCCCCAGGCAGTTTGCATTCTCCGGTGATGTGCCTCTGTGTCTCCCATCATCATTTCCCTGTGCATCCTATCCAAAACTGCATGTGTGTCATTTCCATCAGCACCTGACGCCCTCCACCAAGCAGTGACGTTGTCTGCATCTCAGTTTGCTGATGTGTCTTTTCCTCAAACTGCTCGGGTTTTCTTGGAAAAATGACCTTTTAGAATGTGCAGGGGCATCTGTAAAAAGTGAAGTGTCTGTTCCCAGGGCTGAAAAGGCAGAGTTCCCAACACTCTTCCTATGGTATCATCCCTCAAGCATGGTAATTCTATTTCCCATCCCCAACACCAAGCAGAGCAACAGCTTAACCAGGAAAACTCTAAACCTAAAAGCTGAAAACCCCACCCTGGTTTAGATGCAGCATAAGACCTGTAAATATTCCCATGCACAGGCAGTCAGCCATATACTTCCTTAGTGCCACTGTGCTCTGATCAGGTGGTGAGAAGAAGCAAAAAACACTGGCACAGGTTGCCCAGAGAAGCTGTGGTTTCCCCATCCCTGAAAGTGTCCAAGGCCAGGCTGGATGGGGATTGGAGCAACCTGGTCTAGAGGAAGGTGTCCCTGCCTGCGGCCAGGGAGTGGAACTGGATGAACTTTAAGGTCCCTTCCAACCCAAACCATACTGCAATTCTATGGAAAGCTTCTCTGGCTTCTCAGAAAGAGGAAAAAGAGCTGTCTCTTACCTAGACCCAGGAAGCTGAAGATCCATTGAGCCACTGATGCTGTCTGAAGCCTTCTCTGCAGTGGCACAGACCGTGGGGCAAACTCAATCTTCATCTTGGGCTCTGCATGCACTTCGGGCAAGGAGGAGGAAGCAAGTGGCTCCTGCAGAGTGCAAAGTCACCCCTCAATATCTGCCCAGCATTACAATAGAAGGGATTGTGCAACATACACAATCACAGTGGCAGCTGGCACAGCACCATCGCTCACAGGGAGGAGAGAGAGGGAAGTGTCATGGACTTTACACCATCATGACTCACAACATCGTTACATGGTGACAATGACAAGCTTCTGCCACCCGAAGTAAACTCCATTCAGGACCCAATACTGCCTTCAAGATCCCATCTCTTTCAAATTTTGCAATATTTGGATGTTGGAAGAGAAAATGAGGCAGGCATTCTTGCCTGGTAAACCAGTTTTATTTTCCCCCTTCCCCTACAAATCACAGCAGGAAGGGACAAGCAGAAGGGATGAGCACAGGCAAGTCACTTTTGTTTATAAGTGATGTGATGTGGAAAGGTTTCAGTCTCAGCCAAAGAGGTGTGGAGACAACACAAGGGTGTTTCACAGCTGAGCAGCCTCATGCCTCTGCCAAGATATGGATGGATGGGGCAGATGAATTTCCAGCTGCATCCTTGTACACATTTATATAGGTGTAGAGAAAGGAAATACTACTCCTGTTTTGCATTTGTATCTCCAAGCACAGTCTGAGCCTCTGCCTTGCCATACGCAAAGAGATGCAATTTACTATGTGGAAAGAAAAATTTGAAATTTTGGGGAAAAAAAAATCCTCAAGGAACTGACAAGCCACTCAGATAAGCAAAGAAGTCATCTCACGGGAGGGCTGGGAAAACCAAAGGTCTCATTGTAACCAGGATACAGAATAGTACTCTGAACAGACTGCACTGAACTATGAGCACTGTGAAAGGACTGCCCACGTACAAAGGCTTTGCTTGCACGTCTAAGGGACATTTCAAATACCAAGGTCACTGCAGCCAAGACTAAAAACAACCTTTGGCAGAAGCAAATCAGAGATGTCAGCCAAAAAATAATCCCTCCCCTTTGTCAGGCCTAGGAAGCTGCTGGGCTACGAGGGATCTGTTAGACTCAGTTTTCCTAAATCACTAGGATAATGGGGCTCTGGTGAAACCCCAAGGGATCCTTTCCTAAAGTCATTGGTTGCTTTAATTGAGCTAAAGCTGGTTTAGATATCACTCAAATCTCTCCCCATCCTTTGTCTTCTACTGCAAATGTCAGGACCCTGCCTGCTTCAAGAAAGCAAAGGAGGTTTTCAATTCTTTCAGCTGTTACCTGGAGACAGGATGTTTCCTGGTGAGGAACCATCAGTGATTTTCCAAAATTACGTGGGGAGACCTGTGGGCCCAGGGCTCCTGGTCTTCCTGGACTGTGCAACCCCAGCAGTGCCAGAGAGGTGGATGGTGGGACCAAGGAGGGATTATATTGGTTATTAAGGAGAATTCCTTCCCCAGAGCACTTTTCAAGCCCTGGAACATGCTGCCCAGGGCAGTGTTGGAGTCTCCATTCCTGGAGGGATTTAGCACACATGTAGATGTGGCACTTGGGTTAGTGGTGGCCTTGGCAGTGCTGGGGGAATGGTCGGACTCAATGGTCTTGGAGGACATTTCCAACCTTAACAATTCTATGACTCTATGAAAACTTGTTAAAGGGGCATCTCTGGTCCAGTGGTGATGCTTCAAGGTCTTTTCCATCCAGCACTCTTGTTCTTGCTGGAGACTAGCCACGCCAAGGAACTCTTGATTTTCGCTTGTTAAAAGAGTCACACCTGTGCCCTGGAGACACCCAGACGTGTGGGAAGCATTTTCTGCCCCCAGAAATTTCAGGCTAAGCCCTAGAGCAATTGTATTGCTTAATTCCAAAACAGTTGTATTGCAGAGAGTCACAGGTCTCTGCTTGTGGCTTATTGTGACAAGGAAGCCTCATCCTCTGGATTTATGAGCATATCAGGTCCTTGGAAGAGTTGACCAAGGAATTAAGCAATGCTCAGCTGGGTAATAAATATTTATGTCCTACTTTGCTGTGGTTATGTCATTTGCTTTTTGTCTTTCTACTTTCTTAATTAAGGAGAGAAAAATAAATACTTATGGAGGACTTTGGAAAACTTCTGCTTAAATAAGAGAAGAATCATAGATTTCCACTCAGGAGGAGCTGAAAGAGATGCATCTCCTTTCTGATTCTAGATAAAATAGAGCCTGCGACTTAAAATCTCTGAATCACAGAATAATTTAGGTTGGAAAAGATCTCTAAGGTCATGGAGTCCTACCATTCCCCCAGCACCACCGAGGCCAGTGTGCTGGTTTTGCATTAATTGGCGTTTAGAAGAGGGTATTCACAAAAGTTTTCTCTTTGAGAACTTTTTCTGTGAGTTGATGGGACTAATTGAAAGCTGGTTTGGTTGTTGACAGTCTGGGAAACCAATTGGAGAATCTGGTTAGTTTCTGTGAATTTACATTTTGAAGTGAGCAAACCCTGGGAACAGCCCCTTTTTTTTTTCTGGCAGGAGTGCAGGAAACCACACTCACGTCCTTTAGAGCACTTGATTTATTGGTCAAATCTTCTTTTTATGCATTTCAATTATTCTCCTTATGCAGCACTCTGATATGGATTTGCTTTGGTTCCTGTCCCATTTGGCCTTGAAACACTCTCACAACATCCATGAATCATAAGCACAGTTGGCAAGGAAAACAAGAACACCTCAGGCTGAACCTTGTGAACCCACCAAGCAGAAGCTTCATGATTATAAAACGATTTAAGATGTGAGAGGCCACTAAAACTTCCCTTTAAATTGTCACCTTCAGTGTTGTCATGTTTTCCTGTTCCTGGTGATAGATGTTAGGGATGGGAGCAATTGGTGCTGGGACATCTCCTGCAAAGCAGAGGGAATGCCTGGAGCAAATAGAGCTTTCCTGCATCTCTGGGGTAGTGTCTCCTGCATCTCTTGTGCATCTCCTGCACACTGGGGTAGTGTGGAGCTGAACACTCTACACAGAGGGAGCTGCAAGCATGGTCTGGCTCTGGCTTTGGAGATGGACTCTCACCTGCCTTGAGCCTAGGGCATCTCCATTCCTATAATGGAGGAAAAAGGCTCCTAAGGAGATGTGGGGCTCCTACCTGATTCTTTTTGCTTCATTTGCACCTAATTCCAGCTTTTGTCAGTGATCTCCTGGGAGCAATGGGATGAGCTACCATCCCTTTCCTCTGACTGTTGTCAATGATTAACAAGGAGTTAGGTGCCTACTCTTGAGATGGCTACTACTGTATGGTGTGTAAATAAACAAATAAACCCACGGTCCACTCCTATAAAGTCTTGCCCTGAGCTTTGCCATGCTGTTCTCACAATGCCATAGTATTATTTCCTAAAAGAATTGGTGGATATGTGTGTACAGGGTGTGGGGGAGAATGTGTATAGACAGCATGTGGTGAGATGTCAGCTGGTGGTCTGAGAAAAGAAGCCAATCCAGCTTTGTCACCATCAGATCCTGCAGCCATATAAACATCTGCTCACATCCTCATTGCCAGTCATCCTGCTCTTCATGTCATCACAAAATGCAGGACAAACTATAAAAAATGTCCCTGGAGGCTCTCCAATAGCTTAAATTTGACTGAAAGGTGCCCTGGCTTCATGTGAGGATGCCAGGAGAAGAAGGTTCATCAGGTACCTTATTAATCAGCTTCCAAAACATCCTGGTTATCATTGCTCAGGGGATGCTTGAAGCTATTCCTTGCCTCCATGCCAGTGGATCCCAGCATGGACAGGGCAAGGAAACACTGCCTGGGGCTCTGCTCAAAGTCAGCGATGGTTTTGGGGGCTGTGAAATATTGGTCTTGCTCTGGTTTGTACCACACCATGGTGCCTTTAGCATCATCATAGAGTCACAGACTAGTTTGGGTTGACAGAGACCTTGAAGATCATCCTGTTCCACCCCCTGCCATGGGCAGGGACACCTCCCACTGGACTAGGTTCCTCCAAGCCCTGTCCAATACTTCCACAGATGGATTAGCCGCAGCTTCTCTGGGGAATTTGTGCCAGGGCCTCACCACCCTCAGAGGGAGGAGTTTCTTCCTGATAATAAACTCTGTGGCAGGATTGTGCTCCAGACTGATGCTGTATGACACCCACGTCCTTGGCCACCCCCCATGTCCCACAGTGTGGCATCACATTTGGTCACGTCCTTTTCCCAGAGGAGGCTGGAGAAGGAATTCTTTTTCCTGGCATGGTGGCTGTAATTTAAAAACAGATTTTTTTTTTATTTTACTCCCAACCTCTCTCAGAGATGTTTGCAGCCAGCACATCAATTCCGCTGATTAGAGCTAATGGATTTTACTTGATTATGCTTTTCCATAGTTGACTCCTGAACGAGAATGAGCAGCCACGCTTCAAGATATAGATACAGATATAAATATAGATATAGATTAGATATATAACCATATATTTCACTGAGGTTCTAAGCAAATTTTTTTAGTTCTGCAGCTTCTAACACCAGCCAGGTCTGCTTGGTATCTGCAGAGCAACAAAGTCTCCTGATGCTGCAAAACCTCACCAGGCAGTTCTGCCCATGACTTTTGTTATAAATAAAGGTGATTAATGCATGACTGAGTGTTTTCATGTGGCATGAGCCCAGGCCTGCTGCAGATGAGGGACTCTCATAAAGATGCTCTAAAGCCATTCATGTTCCAGTTCCCAAATAGGTGCAAGATGCTGTGCAAATCTCTGTGTAATGGCACTGCTGAACACAGAGCTAGGACATGGATTAGCTCCAGAGTGGGAGCTGTTGCAATGGATTTGTACAGACTTGCTCCATAACACATTAATATCTCAGAATCACAGAAACACAGAATGGTCTGGGTTGAAAGTGACATCAAAAATCATCTTACTCCATTTACCTGCCGTGGGCAGGGACATCTTCCTCTAGACCAGGTTGCTCCAAGCCTCATCCAACATGGCCTTGAACACTTCCAGGTATGGGGCAGTCACAGCTTCTCTGGGCAACCTGTGCCACAGCCTTAACCACCTTCACAGCCAAAAATTTCTCCCTGATACCCCATCTAATCCTGCCCTCCAGAAGTGGGAAGCCATTCTCCCTTGTCCTGTCACTCCAGACCCTTGTCCAAAGTCCCTCTCCAGCTCTTGGAGTCTCTTTAGGGACTGACAGGGGCTCTAAGGTCTCCCCAGAGTCTTCTCTTCTCCAGGCTGAACACCCCCAGCTTTCCCAGCCTGTCTCCAGAACTGATGGGTTCCAGCCCTGTGATCATCTTAGTGGCCTCCTCTGGACTCATTCCAACAGGTCCACATCCTTATTTCCACAAAACTTCCCTGTTATATTAAGAACAACTTGTTTCATTAACAGCTCTCAGTGCAACAAGTCCCAAAACAGCAACACGGATGCACTTTGAAAGGTTTTCTACAGGAGCATCTACAAACATGTGAGGCCTCTCTGGGCAGCAGTTCTCAGATCAAGATGGGGTTCACACTCTCACAGATCACCATGACAGCTTTAAGAGAAATTAAATTATTGAGAGTATTTAAAAAGAAACACAGTCTTGAACTTCACAAGCCAGAAAGCTTGATCCCATTGTAATACTTTTCACATCTTCCTTGCAGATCTTGGGTCACCATCATAAGGTCATTCTTTTCCAATTTTCCTTGTTCCTGTTTCCATACATATATTAATTTTTTTGTAATACCATAGCCCATTCAATGTAAAAGCTGTTTGCCATTAACCTGTAGTGTGCATGGAAACACAGAGCTGGGGTCTGACAGCAGCAGTTTTGGGATGACTCTATCATCTTTGCTGCATGAAAAGGGGTGCTGGTTGAAAGTGGCTAAACATGATCCTAGGTGTTCCCAGACAGGCAAGAGGCCAAGGACACTTCACCTGTGTCAGCAATGGTGTGTCCAAAAGGACCAGGGCAGTGACCATTGTCCTGTGCTGGGCCCTGCTGAGGCATACCCAGTCCTGGGGGCAGTTCTGGGCCCCTCACTCTGACAAGGACATTGAGGAGTTGGACCATGTCCAGAGAAGGGAATGGAGATGGGGAAGGGTCTGGAACATGAGGAGCAGCAGAGGGATATGGGGAGTTCAAAGCAGGCTCCTTTTCTCCTTTCAGCCTGGAGAAAAGGGGGAACCTTCTCACTGTCTTCAACTCCTGAGGCAGGACTTCCCCCCTGCCACAGCAGAGTTTGCTCTGTCCATCGGCTGGGTAGCTCAGGCACTGTCCCCCCTCCCAGGCCAGCTTGCCTAGCTAGTGAGTTATTTCTCTCTGGCCTCAGGGTGGAATTCCCAATAAACAACTGGCCTTGAGAACAAGATGTGGGGAGATAAGCTGGAATTCCTGACTGAGAGACACTTCACTTTACAGCTATAAAAGCTACACAAACTTTCACGGAGGCAGAAGCCTCCTACACACACCTTGGAAATGTGTAGGACTTCTCCCCAGAGTTAGGACGCAAATTCCGTGGACACGTTCCTGAAAACTGAGTGAAAGTATTCTATGTGTACTCCCATCATCAATTTGGTGGTAAGTTACATAGAATCCTAATCTATACTATTTCTTAGCTAGCTGTAGTATAGGTACCTTTATTGTGCACTGTATTTTATCTACCAGTAGCTCTTTTTGTTTTATCCTGTGTAGTAAGTAGTCTGTTCAAAGTCTTATGTCTGTTAATTTTGTGTCTATCCAATAAACAATTCATTTTGTAATAGACCTAATCAGCCATTATCAAGAAGTTGTGAACAAGAGCAATCTGGGTGCAGGCCACCCCAAACAGAGCTACTGCCAGAAATCTGGGTCAAAGGCAGGACTTGTTTAAACTCATCGCCATTCATAAAAACTCCTTGGAGGGAGGTTGGAGCCAGGTGGAGGTTGGGCTCTGCTCCCAGGTAAGAAGCAACAGAACAAGAGGAAATGGCCTCAAGTTGCACCAGGGGAGGTTTAGATTGGATGTTCTTCATGGACAGGGTTGTCAAGTCATGGCAAAGACTGCACGAGGCAGTGGTGAAGTCCCTATCTCTGGAGGGATTTAAAAGCCATGTAGATATGGCATTTAGGACATGTTTAGTGGTGGCCTTGGCAGTGCTGACAGAATGGTTGGACTTAGTGATCTTAGGGGACTTTTCCAACCTCAATGATTCTGTGACTCTGTTTCAAAACCCAGCCTAAGCAGAGATGAGCATATCTATCACAGATGCACAGGAGTACACTGCACACTTACAAGGGTGATACACAGTGCGTTGATGCCCCACAACGGCTTGGGAAATACTAACTTGGGAAATACTGAGGAGCTTCCTAAATCTTAATTGTAATCCTCACTTTTAATTGCACTAGATGTAATAGCAGGAATTATATAAATCTGGAAGACAAAGCAATGTCTGTGTATAGACACCTCTAGCTGACATTTATTTATTTATTCTCTTTCCAAAGACGGCTCTTTGAACCATCTATCCCCAGCACTGAGTGCTCCAATATCATCCATAAAATGAGTTTCCACAATTTGCCTACAGGTAAGAATGAAATTAAGCCGTTCCAGGCAAAGACAAGCAAAGAAAATAACCAACCCCAAGCCTAAAATCCTCAGGGCTTAAGAATCAACAAGGGGATACAAAGCATTGTAGTAGAGAAACAATCCCCCCAGGGATAATCCTGCCTTTCACTGCACTCCCAGCAGCTGCAGTCACTGATGAGTGGGAATTGCTTTTTCTCTTTGTAATTCAGCATTTGGGTGTGTGGATTTCACTGGTTTTATTGGAGTTCTGCTCCCAGTGGAAACGCCGACGCCAGTTGCAAGGCTGACAAAGACTGGAGGGCTTCAAGTGTGGATGTGATTTGGGTGCAAATGGACTTTATTGGCACCAGGGAATAAAGAGAAAGATGCAGAGAAGAATGGAAGGGTTGAGGGAATGATGGAGGGACAGTGGGAGAATGGGATGGAGGGACGAAGGGATGGAGATAGAGAGAGATGGAGAGATGCATGGAGAGATGGAGGTGTGGAGTGATAGAGTGATGGAGGAATGAAGGGATGGAGAAACAGAGGGAGGAATGGAGAGAGAGAGGGATGGAGGGACTGATGACAGGATAGAGGAAGGGTTGGAGGGCTGGCATGATGGATGGGGTGAAGGTGGAGGCAAGGCTAGAAAGGAGTGTGGGATTTGGGGCTGTGAATCCACCTCGGTAATCAGATTTCGGAGGAAATCAGCCAGCAGGAGATGGCTGGGGGGTGTTTTGGTTTGGGTCTGCAATGGCAAAAGAGGAAAAAGGAAAGAATAAAATGCATATGTGACAGACATGTCCACTTGTGGGTGTTCATATGTGTGCCCATGTTCACATATATGTCTGTGTGCATGTATGTGCTCACACATGTGAATGCAGGTGTGCATACCCTTGTGCATCTATGAGCACAGGGGTGCATTTTCACAGCTGTTCATGTGCATGTTTGTGCCTGTGTGTACAGGGGTGAGTGTATGTGTACAGGTTTGAGCATACATGCATGCATTTGGATGTGCTTGCATGTGTGTGTACACACACGTGCACATCTGTGTGTACAAATGTCAGTGTGCACTGCATATACACTTAAATTAGAACCTGCACGTGTGAATGTGATTTGTGTGTTTCTGCATGCCCATGTGTCTGTGTGCAAATGTGTGTGTTCATGTGTGAGTTGATGTGTGTGCATGTGCACATATGCCTGTGCAGGTGTGTGCACACAAGTGTGTCTTGCATGTGTGTTTGCATGCGTGTGTGCAGGTGTGAGTGACCATGCATGCATGTGCATGAACACATGGGCACTTTGCACATATGTGTGCAGGTATATCACCAGGCATTTGAGTGTGTGCACACAAGCATGGGCATTTCTTGCATGTTTGTGCTCTGGTGCATGCCCATGCAGTTACATGCACACATGCATGGGCACAACATGTGGGTGCAACAGTGGATGTATGCACACAAACAGGTGCATCTCTCACGGATGCAGGTGTGTATGTGTGTGTGTGTGTGTGTGACCACGCATGTAAGTGTTTGCACACCTGGGCACCTTGCATGTGTGATCAATCATGCAGCTGTGTCCACAAATGCATGTATGTGACTCGCCCATATGTGTACAGGTGTGTGACCATGGATGTGAGAACACACACAGGAGCGTTTGTTGGGTGTGCATGTCTGCCATGTGTGTGTGCAGGTGTGTGGTTGTGCAGGTGTGTCTGTCCAGGTGTGTATGAAGTATGCAGGTCTGTGCACACACACACAGCCATGTGTCACACGTGTGTGTGGATGTGCAGATCTGTGCACACACGCAGAGCCATGTGTCACACATGTGTGTAGCTGTGTGGATGTGCAGGTCTGTGCAAACACACAGGCATGTGTCACACGTGTGTGTAGCTGTATGAATGTGCAGATCTGTGCACACACACAGCCATGTGTCACACGTGTGTGTGTAGCTGTGTGGATGTGCAGGTGTGTCGCTCGTGTGCGTGCCTCTCCTCGCCCGTGTTCGTGCCCGCCCCGCCTCCCCGGCGCGCCCCCGTTGCGGGGCGTATGGCGGAGCTCGGAGCTCGGAGCTCGGGCGGAGAGCGGTGCGGGGCTCGGAGCGCGGAGCGGCCGCTCCCGGCGCGGGGCCGCCATGGCGTGGCCCTGCATCACCCGTGCCTGCTGCATCGCCCGTTTCTGGAACCAGCTGGACAAGGCGGACATCGCCGTGCCCCTCGTTTTCACCAAATACTCGGAGGCCACCGAGCATCCCGCCGCCCCCCCCGCCCCGCGCGCCCCCNCCCCGCCGCGCCCCCGCCGCGCCCCGCCGCCCCCATCGAGACCCAGCCGGGCGGCGAGGCGGCTGCGGGGGCCGGAGGGGCTGAGCCGGCTCCCGGTCCCGCCCGGCCCGGCCCGGCCCCGCACGCCTCTCCCCCGGCCGACTCGGTCATGCGGCACGACTACAAGCCTTGGAAGGTGCAGCGGCCGGAGCCCAGCTGCAAGCCCAAGAGCGAGTACCAGCCCTCGGACACTCCCTTCGAGAAGGAAACGCAGTACCAGAAGGATTTCCGTGCCTGGCCCATCCCCAAGCGGGGCGACCATCCCTGGATCCCCAAACCGGGACCTTCCCCCGTCCTGGCCCTGGACCGCGCTCCCCCGGAGAAACCGGCTCAGGAGAAGCGGCGGAAGGTGCACCTCGCTCCCGAGAAGAAGGAGGAGCACGCCGAGGCGGAGGATGAGCATCCCAAAGCAGCGCGGCCCGGGGATGGGAGAGAGAAGGGTCGGAAGAAGGCGGAGGAGGCGGGCGGGCAGCCGGCGGAGCCGAGCAGAGGCCGGGCGGCTGCCGATGCTGTCAATAGGCAGATCAAAGAGGAGGTGGCGGCGGGGGTCAGCTCGTCATACAGGTGAGAAGACATGTCCCCGTCCCCCCCTTATCCATCCAGATCCCCAGCCTTCCGGCCCTTCGCTAGCTTTTATCCAGTCCCTCTGTGCGCTTCCCCGGAGCATCATCCCACCCTGGGAGTGAGGCTGGGAAACATTCCAGGGGGGCTTGCAGATTTCCTGCCCGGGGGGATGTCCTTAAGTTCCCCGTCTCTCTGGGAATCGATGATGGGGCAGGACGTGTTGTGCAGGTAGTGATTACATGGACACTTTTTGTCAGCGGGTTTGGCAGCAGGTTTGAGTGTCTTTGTGTCCGTGCCCCCCACCTCCCCCCACTGCATTCCAAAATTCAGAGACACCCACCACCTTGGATTTCCATAGGGGTAATGTTTGGGGTGACCTCCGTGGGATGTGCAAGTCGCCTCTGGTCCTTTCCGAGCACATCCCTGGCTGTCATGCAGCGGCCAAGCCGAAGGACCGGCACCCTGACCACATCCCAGGGGGCCCATGCACGAATGGGGTGCCCCACACGCAGGAGCCTCCCAGGGAGCATTCCAGGCTGGCCCACGCTCAAGACAAAGCATCCCGGGGATGCGCCAGGATGAGGGACACGCATCCTAGGCCGCTTGGGTGGGGCAGCCTTCAGATGCTGCCATGTTTTAATGCAGCGCAGCGGGGGATGACACATCCTTCTGTCCCCCCTACCACCTCCCCAGCCAGCTAGGAATGGATGCCCTGATTTCACCTCAGCAAGAGACCTTGTTTGGGATTCGGAGTGTGAAACTGCTTGCAGCGAGCTGCTGTTGTTTTTTCTCTCCGGGTCAAGGCGTTCGATGTGTCGGGAATGCAAAAACAAAAGTGGTGGGGTGGCTGCCCTGCATGTACGTTTGCAAGGAGGGTTTGCTGCGGTTGTGTTTTCCAGCACTTTCTTTGGCAGAGCCCACCACTGCCGAGACCAGGGTGGAAGTGGCACAGAGCAAAGCTGGGGGTTGTGGTGACAAAAGTGCTATTGCAGCCTTTTTGCTTCTCCCTGTAGCTGTGTGAATGCTGAGGTATTAATGCCTTTGAATAATTTATTTTTCCGTCTTGGAGGGATTAGAAGTGACACCTGGCCATCAAACGGGTAGTACATTTATGCAGAATTAAGATGAAGCTCTGACTTGACTCCTCTGTCCCACTGGTGGCACAGCAAAGCTGACAAGTCATCTGCTTTCCCCCCTCCCTAGGTGATCTTGATTTTTGCAGTCATTTGGCATCAGCTCTAAATCTCACTGGATAATGCTGGAGGCTCAGGTGCATCCAGGTGTGATGCTTGGCTGAGGCACAAGAAAATGGCCAGGGATTTTTGAGGGCTCTGTTTTGCAGGGGTGGAGAGTGTGGGGAGAGGGGTGTCTAGGAGTGACACAGCCCTTAAATCTGCTGTGAACTGAGACTCAGCTTTTTGTCTGCTCACCTTGCAAGGTCTGGGCTCGTGCTGGAGATAGCAGGGCTAAAGCAGAAAGCTCTCCTGGAACTGGAGAGCCGGTGTGTTGCTTCTCTTCCTCTGCTACAAAGGATAATTAGACTTATTTGCATATTTAAATGCAGATTGCTCACCTTCCTATCCCTCCAGTCTGCTCCAGCAAATTTCTAAGGCACCAAGCTAGGATCCCTCCCCAAGGAAAGGGGTTGGATCAGCAGGGATGTTAAACCTAGGAAGAACTAAAGGATTCAGCTTTCTTTGTGTTGCTTGTTGGCTTTCACAACACCCTTAGGGCTTCTCTTTCCACTTGGGAAAATGTTCTCCCACTTCCATGTTCTTCTTCCTTGCTGCATATTGCAGAAGTGTTTGCTCTGACACTCAGCTGTGGAACATAAGTGCCTCTTCATTAATGCATAAGTGATGTATTGGCTAATTGTTCTCATTTTCTGTTCAAATTAGGCGTCTTCCAAGTGCTGTTTATTGTTTGGATTCTTTTTAAAAACCAAATTCTCCAAATCCTAATTGCTGCCAAGAACCTGGCTGCTGACATGCTGGGTGGGTATTGAACACCTCCAAGGATGGAGACTCACAGCCTATTGGGGCAACCTTAGGGGCCACCCAGCAGCCAAAAATTACCTCCTAATGGCCTCTTGCTAAAGAGCAGTAAGGATGGCTTACATGGGGCTTTTCTTCCTTGTACATGGATGAAGGCTCCCCATCAGCAGAGAATGGGGGGAGGTTTCCTTACAGTCCTCTGTCACTGTTGCAAATCAGTGTTTCCAAGGCTGGGAAACAATTCCTTGGTGAAACCAAAGAGCAGAGCAGTAGTTTTTAAGCTCCACTGGGTATTATTTCCATGTGAGGAATATCTGAGAGCATGGAATAGAGTAAGTGACTAGCCCAAGGTCATGGGGGAAGTCCATGCTAAAGGGAAGAATTCTCTTTTTTAACCTCTGTGTACCTAGACAGATGAATATCACAGAGAGGTGTGCCTGTGACCTCCTCCCAGGTCCACCCAGAGGAACAGAGCAGAGGTGGTGCCTGGTGGTGACCTCCATGGAAGATGGAGGTTCCTCCCAGCCAGAGGGATGAGTGATTTGCTTGTATTAGCATTTGAGCCAGAAACCTTCTGTGTGGCCGAGTGGCAGGACTGTGGATGTCTGCTGGAGACTGCCTGTGCCCAGGGATCCTACAGAATAAATAGGATTTATTTCCAGTGTTTCTAGTATTTCTTTATCTTATTCATAGTATTTACATTCTTTGTATTTTTATATTTATATATTCATTAAAGATAATTTTTAAACTATTTATACATGGGATGTATTTATGTACTTATTCCCACTGCTCTCACTGAGTGTGCCGTGGTCAAGCAAGGTTCCAGCACTGAGGAGCTTCTTGCCTCAGTTTCCCTCCCCAGCACATGAGCTGCCCAAGTTTACAGATCACCAAGGCAGGTTACATCTCCTTCACCTCCCCCCCTTCTTCTCTTTGGTCCTGCTTCTCAGGGTGGCCTGTGGACCCTGAGGGAACAAGGACCAGAGAATCCTTCAGTCAGGTCAGTGACCAGCCCCTTGAAAAGCTGCTGGTGGTGGATGAAGCTGTTTCTTGTTCAATTCTGCGAGGTGAGGGGATTTCTCCCTCTGAACTTCTGGATGGGATGAGCAGGGCATTTCTCCCTGCTGCACCAGAGGATGGAGTGGGCTGGACTTGACCCTGGGGGTTTGGGACCAGAGAGAGCAAGAAATAAAATGTGCACACAATAGCACATTTTCTGGTGGATGTGAAACAAATAAAAGCACATTTGGCAAAAATAAAAGAAGGAATGAATGAATGAATGAATGAATGAATGAATGAATGAATACTTTCCATTTTTATTTGGAAATTGTGGGAAAATGACAGAATTAGGTGTTTCTTGGGTGTTTTCCCCCACCCCCCTCTTCTTTGTCTTGCATTCTGCTTCTTTTGTTACCTTTATTCCCTGAAGAAAAAAGATACAAAAGGGAAAGGACCATTTGCCCCCTTTGTAAGGTATCAAAATGAGTACTAAGAAAATCAATTTCCCCCCTAAGAAGTAATATTGTGAAACCAGATTTTTAATTTTTTTTACCAAACCAATTATTTTTTCCCTCCCACCAACTTCCTTTCCTAGCAGAGGAAACAAGACAGTAAAGGCTTCAATGGAAAATTTTGGACTACCTCTAGTATTAATGAATTGCCTGTTGCTAATGTTCTGTCATTCATGTCAGACCCTGGAGGTACTAAAGATGTGGAGCAAATGAGAATTCGTAGTAGCTATAGAGATGAATGAGTCAGCAGTGGAGACTTGCTGCCTGGTTTTCAGAGATACAGCAGAGATAATTTAGGGAGGAATGTCCACACAGGAAGGCTGGACCAAGATACAAGAGGACAGGAAATTCATTCTCCTTTTTGTTCTGAAGGCAGGTTGGGAGAGCTGGGTGTGTTGAGACTGGACAAGAGAAGGTTCCAGGGAGACCTCAGAGCCCCTGCCAGTGCCTAAAGGGGCTCCAAGAGTCAGGGAGGGACTTTGAGCAAGGGCCTGGAGGAGCAGAACAAGGGGGAATGGCTTCCACTGTCAGAGGGCAGGGTTAGAAGGGATATCAGGGAGAAATTCTTGGCTGTGAGGGTGCTGTGGCCCTGGCACAGGTTGCCCAGAGAAGCTGTGGTTGCCTCATCCCTGGAAGGGTCCAAGGCCAGCTTGGACAGGGCTTGGAGCAGCCTGGTCTAGTGGGAGGTGTCCCTGCCCATGGCAGGGGAGTGGGACAAGATGAGCTTTTAGGTCCCTCCCAACCCAAGCCATTCTGTGTTTCTGTGATTTTATTTAACCTGTTGTTGAAAATCTCATGTGGAGGACATCAGTCTTGGTGAGAATGCTAATAACACTGCTTATGCTGTAAGATGGGAAATTTTCCATTGCCTTCTGAAATTTCTGATCAGA
This sequence comes from Buphagus erythrorhynchus, assembly GCA_013400855.1. Lineage (NCBI taxonomy): Eukaryota > Metazoa > Chordata > Aves > Passeriformes > Sturnidae > Buphagus > Buphagus erythrorhynchus. The sequence continues at coordinate 22,697 of VZTT01018574.1, read as the reverse complement.
TCCATAGCTATGTCTGTACTAGTAAATTAAAGAGTCCCAAGACTTGTTCCTGGGTGTGGAAACATCATGTACACTCCAGTTCTTAGAACTGTCCCTAGCCCTCTTCTCACACTGAGTTTGGTAGCATCCACTCCCAAGCCAAGAACTCATCCCTACAAACAGTTTGGATGCAACCACCTTGGTTTTAGATGTTAAAGAGGTTTAATAGCATGACTGAGGGCTATCCCAGACTCCACTGCCAGACAACATTCCTGGGCAGATACCATTCTCCAAATCCTTGTTGTTTCAGCTATGAGACTCTTTATTAAAGTAACCGTGTAGGCAGATGGATCAAATTTTCTTCTCAGATGGAAAGGAAGGGGCAGAATTTTTCCTTCCATCCAGAAAAGGATGTTCAGAGAGTGTTTGGCAGCTTTGGCAAAGGCTGAGCTCTGTCTTGGGGTCACTTGATACAGGCCTTTAGTAGCAGGAGGAGACACAATGTCTGCTGATACCACAGGGACGCAGTGAGTAACTAATGACTGTTGGCCCTGCTGTTCTCTAAGACATAGAGCATGGAGATGGATGATGCAGGCTTTGTTGGTTTTGCATGGCATGGTAGTGGGGGTGGGTCACAGAGGTGGCTCCTGTGGGAAGCTGCTGGGAGCTTCCACTGTGTCTGACAGAGCCCTGCTGGCTCTGAAGATGGACATGCTGGGCCAAAGAGAGATGGTGGTAATGCCTCTGTGATAACATATTTAAGAAGAAATAAAAACAAAGTGGGCACCAGTTGTTTTGTAGCCAGAGAAGAGGAGGAGATGGCAACATGTGAGGAAAACAACATGGAGACACCAAGGTCAGTGGAGAAGGAGGGGCAGGAGGTGCTCCAGGTGTCAGAGCCAAGATTCCTCTGCAGCCCATGGGGATCCACAGGGGATGCAGAGATCCACCCACAGCCCGTGGGGATCCATGGGGGATGCAGAGATCCACCCACAGCCCATGGGGGTCCATGGGGATGCAGAGATCCACCCACAGCCCGTTGGGGGTCCATGGGGGATGCAGAGATCCACCCACAGCCATGGGGATCCACAGGGGATGCAGAGATCCACCCACAGCCCATGGGGATCCATGGGGGGTGCAGAGATCCACCCACAGCCCCTGGGGGAGGTGCCCATGCTGGAGCAGGTGGATGCCTGGAGGAGGCTGTGATCCAGTGGGAGACCTGGTGGAGAGAGAGGGTCCCTGCTCCCAGGCTGGAGCAGCCTGTCCTTGTTGGACTGCACCCCGTGGATGAGTGACCCATGGCACAGCAGTTTTGGGAGGACTGTTTGTCCATGGGAGGGACTCACATTGCAGCACTTTTGGAAGGACTGGTGCTCATGAGATTGGAACCATGCTGGAGAAGTTCACAGAGAACTGTCTCCCATGGTGGATCAGGGGAAGGATTTCTCTCCCAGAGCAGTGGAAGAAGATCTCGAGTGATGAACTGACCAAAACGCCCATGCTCTGTCTCGCTGCACTGTCAGTGGGAAGGAGGGAGGGGCTGGGGTAAAAAGGTGTTTTTAAGGGCTTATTTTACTTCTCATTATCCTTCTCTGACTTTGTTAGTAATAAATTCACTTTGTACACCTAAGTTGAGCCTGTTTTGCCCTTGGAGTGTTTTCTCTCCATTCTTATCTCAACTCATGAGCCCTTTGTTTAATATTTTTTTCTCTCCTCTGCCTGGCTGTAGCAGGGGCGAGTGAGTTAGCATGTGTTGTGGGTGCCTGGCATTTGCCCAGTGTCAAACCACAACATGCAGGAAAAGAGCTATTCCACCACACCTTTGACCTCCTCTGGATGTAGTCCATCAGAGAAAGACTGGTGGTGTCTCCAAGTTGGAGACACTTGCAAGGAAGTAGCTCCAAGTTGGAGTATGTGGCAATGTATTCCCTGCAATCAGTTTAAGGTGGACAACATCTAGCCCCAAAAGCCAACAGGGAGCTGCTCAGCAGTGTAGGTAAGACTGAATTTTGCTGCTTTGACTCTGTGCAAACTGGAGCTGGTTGGTGGATGCCTTAGGACATGGTAGAGGAGGAGGAAGAGGTGGAGATGGCATTCAGGTGATAGAGCCAACATGCTTGAGCAACTATTCCTCTGCTTCTTCTCAGCTGGGTCACCTCAGAGGGACCTTTAGGCACATGGAGCTGGATGGGACCTTCTGAACCTTGAAGTCCAATTATCTGGTTCATTATTTAGTCTTTATGAGTAACACCCAAGGCTCTATCTCAGAAATGCAGAATTTCTAGTTGCATTATGCCAGCAGGAAGGCTGTGCCAAGACCTCAGTCTCTGATGATTTTCAACTCATTTCCAGTCTGGGTCAATGGACAGGTTGTAGTTTGCTATTTTATTTGGTTTATTTCTCTCTTATACTTTTTCTGTTTTATTGGCATACTTAGTGACTTTCTCCTGTCCAAATGTCACTGCTCAGTGTCTCCAAATACAGTATCCACATCGTTAAGCTCTGTAGTTAGGAAGTAAAAATTTGTACTTCCTGGTATCAACCTTGTCTCTCTAGCTCTTCCTAGATGAAATCTCTGTTTCTTAAACAGAGATGCAGACTGTTGCCCTTTGGAGATGAGGTCCCCATTTCTACTGCAGTCTCGTGAGTCGTGTTTGTGAGCATCATGGATTCATTATGAGTCCCTCATTTACTCTTTGATAACTAGGATGTCCATACTGTTCTCCTTCTTCTCCTTCTTAGACAGTTACATCCCATAGCAAAAAATTCTGGTGATTAATACCAAGCCTAGAATTAACTACTAATTTTCATTCCATTTTGAACATGGCAGTCAAGGTCAATCCCCTCCTTCCTTTGTGATTTCCCGATCCTCCTACACATTGGTGCTCCTAATTACATTGTGTCATTAGGAGGTGTCATCAATGTTGCCCTACTTTTTTAGTGCCAAAGTCAACCTTAAAAATGTTAGACACTGCTAACCTCCTTCCAGGCTGCAGCTCAGCCTTCCAACACTCATCATTGTCATTTCCCTTGCCTGGTTTCCCATTCTGCTGATGTTCATGCTCACTGGCTTAATTAATCATTTCCCACATGGCCCTGGATAAAATGCTCTGCTGAAACCAAGTAGATTTTCACATTTCTTTTGTCTGTTAAGTCACTTATCGTGTCAAAGGACATGTCAAACATCTCTCCTCCTCCCCTTCCACACACTTCTGTGCCTGGTGAGACCACCAGCTTCTTTGGGATGCAGGAGATGATGCTGTAGGGCAGATCCCACTTCTGCTTGGTGGCTTCAAGCCACCACTGTAACACAAAGGCTAAATAAAGAGGAGAGAGATCAACTAATTTAGATTATCATCCTTTCTTTTTCAAATAAATCACTAAGAGCTGTTATAAATCTGTCTCCTCTCGCATTTAGAGCATGACCTTTCCTTTTCCTGTCTCCTACCAGCTAAACAAGCTAAGTACTTCTGCACTCAATCTTGCATCAATCTAACTGTTCTTTACTCTGAGCTGAGTATATTTATATTTATA
>VZTT01018573.1:6242-28014 GCA_013400855.1 Buphagus erythrorhynchus | reverse complement strand
CACTGCAGCCCTGGTCACTGCAGCCCTGGTCACTGCAGCCCTGGTCACTGCAGCCCTGGTCACTGCAGCCCTGGTCACTGCAGCCCTGGTCACTGCCCTGCCACTCTTCAGTGCCACTCAGAGCTCTGTCTCTGGGCAGGGTCAGGGCTCCTGCTGCAGCTGCTCTGAGCAGTGCCCTGGGGAGTGATTCCATGAGATGGGTGAAGCTTTCCTGGTGCATGAAGGTTGGCAAGACAGCTTCTGGTAAAGGCTACAAGAGATAGGGAGAGATCCAGAGGCAAGGGGAAGGTGTCAGACTGATTGTTAGTGGGCTTGGGGCCCCGGATGTACGTGGGGAAGTTCAAACAGAGAGCTGGAGGTGACTGACACCACAAAACCACCTCCCCTCCAGCACAGCAGTGGTGGGGATATGACAATGGCCAGCAGAATTGGGCCATGCCCCTGCTGGGGATCCACCTGTTGGGCTCCTGCCAAACCCAGAGAAACCCCAAACCCACTGAGACCCCAGACAAACCCCAAACTCACTGAGACCCCAGAGAAACCCCAAACCCACTGAGAAACTGCGAGACCCCAGAGAAACCCCAAACTCACTGTCAGACCCCAGAGAAACCCCAAACCCACTGCCAGACCCCAGGCAGCCTAAAAGCTCCTTCACCCTGGTGGGTACTGGCCTGTTTATCAGTTCTGGAATTTGCAGTAGAGGACAAAAGTGATGGAAATCATCCATTCCCTCTCCTGCCACCGTTTCCAAACAGCTCCATTCCCCTCTGGGACTGGGGCCTGTTTGTTGCAGGCTGGGAAGGGAGTCCATGACCTGATGGCAGGGGCAGAGATCTCATGCTTTAGCCATCCTCCTGATAATTTAAAAAAGAAATTCCCAAAAAATGTGGTTACAACCCAGGGAGGAAACTATTCTAACAAAGCAAGCCCTGAGCAGGAAAACACTCACACACCTTGCAGGTCACCCAGCATATGCAGAATAAAACATCAGCTCCTGCTCATCAGATTTGGGGTAAAAAACACTGAGGCTAGAATCATTAAGAATGGGTTATGAGATATGAATTAAAAGGGAGAGTCCAGAGAAGAGAAATGCTTCATTCCAGAGTTAATTTAACCATGTTTAGATTTGGGTGTCCCAGAGGAAACTTAGCCTTCTGTTTCTCAGTGGCTGTCATTTTGAAAGGGGGAAAGAGAGAGACAGAAAAGGAGGGACTTCACCTCAAAGCATCTTCCATGCTAAGGCTGAATATTTTGACAATATTTAACTTTTCAGCCTGTTTTTTGGGCGCCAGGGAGGGAATCACAATTAGCTGTGCTGCAGGCTAAGGGGGCTCAGTCACAGCAGAGCAGAGGGGGTGATAGATCAGGAGGAAAATCAGAGCAAAATTGAGTGCTGCAGCAGAGGAGCACCATTAAACAGCTGCCAAGGACCATTCCCTTCCTCTGATGCTCTCCCATTTTGCTGCATTAGTTACAGCTTCTGACAACGACCTCTCTTGACTCAAGGGAATGTTTTTTAAGAAAAATGTCTCTATTTAAATTTCATGCGCTGTGCATCCACTCAGAATCTGTCAGGGGTTTGTCCTACGTTTGACTGACTTGCTTTAAACAAAAACAGTTCTGGGAAATTAACCCCTTCTTTGAGAAGCCTCCACCTTGTGAGCAAATGGTACCTCATGCTAGGAAGGGAATGAAGCTTTTCATGGGATGCTAGGAGAAAGCAGTCCTCACTTTCCAGGGCTCAGACTGCTGGTTCCAAAAATAGAAATGGCTGTAAAGAGAAGGGTTAATCATTTCTTGGGGAAACTGAGGATGTCTTAACCCATACCATGTTTAATTTGCCAAAAGAAACTGTAAGAGCCTGATGGAGAGATGGAGGCTTCAGCCAGCTCTTAAAATGCTGTTTATTGGAATAGACAGAACAGATGAGGTTCCAGCAGTTGGGGGTCGTGGGTGAGCCCAGAGCTGCTGGCTTTGGCAAGCTGTGTGTCCTGAACCCCCATTCTAGTTCTGGTTACAATGCATTACATACTTTTCATTACAGAGCATCTTAATACATGACTACCAACCAACATCATATACAATACCTTTTACATTTACATATAACCCATCCAAACTGCTAAAATTACCATATTATGTTGGTGCCCAGCCAATCATCAGAGTTAGTAGTTACATGTTAAACTTTGGGACTTGTTCTGCAGTGGAAATTTCTGAGATCTTTTCTCTACTTGCAACATTGGCTTTCTTGTTTGCCTGTGAAAGTCCTTTTGTTTGGTAAAAACATCTTTTGTTTGAGGTGGATTTATCCTTTGCTCTAAGCCATAAAAGCCCCTTCCAACTCACTTTGCTCTTTGCCTTCTAGTTACCCAGCAAGACTGGCTCAGCAATTCTTTTCTTCTATATCAAAACTTGCTTTCATTTCTACAGAACCTTCTGTATATCTGCACAACTCCTCCATTAAATTCTCGTCCTTCCCAACAAGAAACAATCTTCCCACCCAGGGGTCAAGACTAGTGGATGATTTGGAGGGAAAGGCATTTATCAAAACCAGAGGCTGGAACAGTTCAGAAATGCTTTAAAAATGAAGTAGCAATTGCTATCAGTAGATCTGCTGTAGATGCTCCTGAATTGTTTCCCTGTCCCTGGAGATGTCTGTGAGTGTTTTGTGGGTATGGAGCCCAGTTAATGTGCTCATTAACTTCCACAAACTGCAGCTTTGGTCTTCCCAAAATCCTGCACAGGTTTCTGCCACCCCACAGATAGGAGAACAGAGATTTCCTTATGTTTTGCTTTGAAATAGCTTGGCAATAAGTGATCACATCTTAAAGCCTGTCAGTGTTGGATCACTTGAGGACAGAATAAAGAAGCCAAAAATCAGTGATGTTCACAGCTGATTTCTCTATTGGTTCAACAAGCAGTTTGGTTTTATTTGCTTCTGCATTTGACAGATTGTGAAATTACTGTCTCAGTGTTTATTGGGCAAATAAAGAGCTCAGTACTATTTGAGTGTGTTGAAATATCTGTGCTACAAAAGATTTTCAAGAGTTTACCATGGAAGTATCTCTCAAGTAGTTTATAAATCTCATAATTGCATTTTTCCTTTCCTTTGGTTTTACTTATGAACAGGAAAGAGAAACTTGTTTCTTGTGTCTCTGCTTCCTGCAAATGCAAGAAATACTGTGTCATCATGCCCCCAAAAAAAAGAAAAGAAAAAAGATGCTATAATATTAATTTACCAGCATTTGAAAATATTTTTATTTTTAAAAAATAAGAAAAAAAATTTTAATCTTATACAATTGTTGTTTTTTTCCCAGGTCACCCAATTCTTTCTGCTGCAGCTGAGTTAATTTCCACCACGGATGCCACCAGAATGTTGGAATAAGGAAACCACTAGCACACTCAGCATCTTGAGAAGGCACCTGGAGTCAAATTGCAGACATACACTGCCTGTGCCACCAGGCCTGCATCCTCCTCCCCTGCCCTGGGTGTGGCTTCTTGTCTGCACAATCCACCCTGATGTGCTGTAGGTGACTCTGGACCTGTCTGCAGCTCCTGGCTGACCCTTGGTGCCAGCCCCCAGCCCACCCTGGACACCCCAGGGCTGTGCCAGGCTCAGGAGGGCACTGCCCTGCTGCTCTGCTGATGCTCATCTTTGCAGATCAGCCCACTGACACCCAGTAAGATTGTGTCATTGTATTCAAATAGATTAGTATTTTCTCAAGAAGTTCTCTAATGTTGTTTAAATCTTGCTCTGTGCATAAAATCCGTATCTGAAAGAAGTGGTAAATCAAGTATTTCAGCCCAGAAAGGAGATATTTTGTTTTCAACAGCACTCATGTCAGTGCATGCTTGTTGGGGCTACCTAAAAACAGAGGCCAGACAAAATCAAGGGAATAAAAAGCAAATGTATTTAATGAAGAGCCTTCAGGTACATTTCAGGCAGACAGTGCCCCAGCCAGGGGCTACACCCAAGAATGGATGGAAAAACAGGTCACAGGTTTTCACACTTTTATAAGTTTGGTCCATTTGCACATTGGGGGTTAATCTTCCAATTACAGCTTCAGGTAATGAAGTCATTTACCCCAAGTTTGCTCCCCCAACTCACTTTTGTTCACATTTCTCAGGCCTGAGACAGTGAGGTGTCCTTGATTCCCAGGCCTGGAGAGGAATTGTTGTGTCTGCCCAAAATGGGAAAGCAGCAGCTAACACTGGATATGGAGTTTGGAGTTATACACTAAAGAATTGCAGGATTACAAATATATGAAAAACATAAAAGCTAGAATCCTAAGGCATCAGCAGCCAGCCTCAGCCTGCACTGCTTCTTGCTGTCCTGTGTCCTTGGAGCTGCTGTGGCCACAGAGCCAGGTGTGCTGTCCCTGCCTGCCTCACCTGCACTGCCACACTCTGCTCTTGACCCAGGGCAGTGCCTGCTCCTCCAGGGGCTTTTCCAGAACTTCTGCTCCTCCAACCTTTGCCAAACAAGGAGCTGTAGAGGTATTAGGGAGACTTTTGACCAAAAGTCACAAGAAACATGTCATTCTGACTGTGTGTTTGCTCATTGTTTGTGCTTGTGTGGAACAGCTGAGGTAACCAAGCTTTGCTTTCAGCCCTCACATTCCTGAGCAGAAAGAAATATCCACACCAAGGTAAGTGGCATTCAGGGTCAGGCTCCTTCTGGATGGCTTTTCAAAGCTGGTGGGTTAATCTTGTAATCCAAACAAAAATCAAAGTAAAAATCCCCTTTCTGCAATTGCTTATCTGAAATACTCAGCCAAAACACTCTTCTATCAACTTCAGCAAGGGATTAAATAGTCTTCAAAAGTGTTTCAGCTTTTTAGATCAAGGTGGGTTTGGTTCTGCAAATGAGATAAACTGCAGCTACAGGGAAGTCAAAGACTTTGTTAAAGCAGGAAATAGTCCTTTTAGTTTCACATGCAAAGGCACCTTTTGATGTGGCTGCTGAATTGTGTTCATCAGAAGTAAAGGCTAATCTTCCCCTTGACATTTACCAAGTTGGTTGATTACTTCTCTTCTGAGCCATCCATGTGGAGCATTGCAGGATTTTATAAATTATTTCCTGGAAATGTTTAATATTAAGAGTTTTTTCCAATTCCTAATTTAAGCTCTGTACATTCATCATTGAGATCTTACAAGGTAAAGGGAAAAAAAAAAAGAAAACAAAACAAAATCAAACCTGGCAGAGCACACTGGGAAGAAAAAATACATATTGATGAGACAAAACATTTTACCTGCAGTGTCCAGAATTCTCTTGACTGTCACAAAACCTCTTCCTGAGATTAGCTGAAGGCTGATGTGGCAGGAGGATGAGCTGCAGGGCTGTGTGTTGGCATTACTGCAAACCTTCCACTGCACAGAGGTGCACCTCTGTGTATCCTCTGCTGAAGAAAACCCTTTTCATTTCCTCTATGGCTGTTTATCTGAATTTTCTGTTTAATTGTTTTGGAAGTACTCTGTCCCTATGAGAGGAATGCCTGTGGAAAGTTATTAGGGTATATATAGTTAAATATCTATGCATATGTATGTTTTATACTGAAATAACAGTGGGAAGTAACAGATCCATCAGAGGTCAGTCCCACTTTATAGATTGAACAGGAAGTAGTCATTGTCCCACAGGGTTGACAACTCTGTGAAGACAGAAAAAAAAGAATAGTTTCTGTCCCTATTTTTAGGGAAATTGATGAAAAGCAAACATAAGGATTCTAATTTCTTTATTATACGGATATATATAGGCCTTGAAAAGGGGTCAAAATTTCAAATGAATTCTTTCATTTTAAAAATCTGGACATAGGCATTGTACTGCAGGTATTAGATTAAAAGATTTTCTTTAAATCCAGGCCCAGATCTGATGTCAGCCAGGCTCTCTGCAGGACAGCAAATTCTCATCCCAGAGCTTGCACATCTCAGATCTGAACAGTGGTGCTGCTGGGACCCAGAAATGGGCAACTACAGAGCATCTTCTGGGTCACTGTGTCCAGCCCTCTCCTACTGCCTCCATCCCCTCCAACCCCATCTAGAAATTTATCCAGTCTTGTCTTAAAACTGAATGGATCCCTAGTGGCAAAGCTGTCACCACCTTCTCTTCCCTTTGTGATGTCAAAGGAGGTGGTTCAGAGAAAAATCTATAGTTTATTCACTCTTATTTGTTCTCTCTCAGGGCTGTCCTTTAGATTTTTCTCCTTCCCTTGTGTTTGCCCCTCTCTTTCCCAGTGCCTCTCTGGATTTCCTGGCAGCAAGCTGAGTTGTGGCTTTGCAAGGCTACAGGAGGGGATAAAAGGGATACACATAAAAGGGAAACTGGATTTACAGAGGTATCTAATAGCTCTAGGTTCCACTTTGCAGAAACTCCAGAGTTACATCGTGCTATCCAGACCCATAGCACTGGGCACAGCTGCACATCCCTTCAGCCTGGACACTGGGTCTGTGTGAAGTGCAGGGACAGTGATGCTCCACAGGCCAAGTGGAGAGCACCATCCCAAATCCTGCTGAGCACCCTCACTGCAGTCAAAGTACCAGCAAAGGACCCTGGATTCACTGCTCCAGAGTGAAGAAAGCTTCTGCTCCTGAAACAGCAGTAAAAACAGAGACTGATGCAGACAAAAACATGCTTTAAATGATCCCACTTTAGTGCCTAGTTTACTGTGCCTCTGAATGAACTATTCATGATAATCATTATTTTCTTTGCATAATACCTGACTGTACAAGACACTACTGTTAGATATTCATTACTGTTTATTATTGTTATTGTTAGTTAATGACTAATTTGCTCACATGCTCTCCCATCAGCTCAGCTCTCCCCAGCCCCTGGGATGCCTTCTCCACACCTCTTGCAGGTGGAATAGCTCATTGCCCAGGGGGGGTGATCAGGCCCAGAAATTATCTGGTTTTCAGGTGGCTTCTCATCCAGGCACTCCCTCCAGCAGGAGATCCAAGGTCAGCTCCCTCCTGAATCTGAGCAGTGATTTCACATGAAACAGACACCAAACCATAAAGTATTCTGACCTGGTTGTATCTGCAGTCACTTGTAGATTCTGCTGCACTCAGCAGAAGAACTCAAATGTTAAAATGCAGTGCCCCTACCCCATAGCACTGCCCTGAGTCTCAGGGCCAGGAAAATCATTCTTCCCTTCTCTGTGCCAGTGCCACCATAACTGAGGAGAGCCTCAGCTCTGTCCCCTGCAAGACACAAATCTGGAGCTGTCTGGGGAACCTCCAGGTACCTGTGTCCTCCTTTTCCCTGGAGCAGGAACTGAACTCAGTTCTCCCTATGCCAAGGGAAAGACAGGTGCTGCATCACAGGAAGCAGCTTTTTCTCCCTTTGATGACACAGAATAACTGCAGTTGAATTGCTGCACTGAACAGCCTCAGGTCAGCCTGGGCTGGGTTTTGTTTAAGGTCATTGGGCCTGATGCACTGGGGACCAAAAAGGTGGGAAAGATGAGTGTCCAGCTCTGCTTCCCTGGCTCTTTGTCCCCTCACAGCCACAGGGGCTGGGTGATTTTGCTGATTTGCTCAATCCCATGAAGTACAGATGAGGGGATGTGCACAAAGCTGGAGCACAGCCTCAGCATCCCTGCTGTGGGACAGGGACAGAGCTGTTGCTGCAGTGGCTGTGATGCCTTGGGATTTAGCTTTTATATTTTTCACATCCTGCACTGCTTTAGTGTACTCTAAACTACATAGCCTGTCAGCCACTGATCTCTCATTTTATTCAGACAAAACAATTCCTCTCCAGGCCTGAAACTCAAGGACATCTCACTGCCTCAGGCCCTGAAAAATGTAAACAAAAAAGTGAATTGGGGGGGAAAACCTGGAGTAAATGACTTCATGACCTGAAGCTGTAATTGGAGGATTAACCCCTGATATGTAAATGAACCAAACTTATATCTGTCTGAAAAACTCAGACCATTGTCCATTTTGGGTGTAGCCTCTGAAGCTTCTGACTGCCCAGGGTGTATCTATTGAAGGCTTTAATAAATACCCACTTTATTCTCTTAACCTTATCCAGCCTCTGTTCTGGGGAGCCACCCCAAGGCATCAGCTGGAGTCAGCTCCAGTGGTCCAAGGCTTCTGATTGCACAGAAATGCAGTGGAATCTTCCTGCAGTGGGCACAGCTTACTGCTGCCACACAAATCACTTCCATAATGAGATAGAGATATTTTTCACTTTGGTTGGTGAGCAGGGCAGGAGATTTTGAAACAGTATTCTTCTTTTTTTAGGTTTTGTAATACATTTCCCACAAAGTTAGCTGCAGAGAAGTAATAGCACCAGGTCAGTTAAACTTGTTATGTGAATATTACACTTGGTAATGATCTGAACTTTAAAAAATATCTGCTTCCCATTTCAGAAATGAGACAGCTCAATTCCTTCCTACATTTCATTTGTTTTAAGGCAGAGAATGGAAGTGGTATCAATTTTTCTGCCAGCATATTAAACCATGTTTTTATTAACAAGTAATTGCATTGAGTCTTGGAAAGCAGCAGTAGCAGCAGCAAAACGTACTTCTGGAAAGCTGAAAAATGTATTTTGGAGTCTTTTGAATAAAATTGTAAAACTGCTCTAGCAGGATATTTCCCTTCCTTGAGCATAAGATGGGAGAATTTTATATAGGTTGTACAGCTGAGAGCTATTTTAAATCTCATTTTGAACTCTACAAGTAATCTAGGAAGTGAATGCTCATCTGGGTGAAAAGACACCCTGTCCTTTTTTTTCCTAGACAAAACAAGCACAAAATACCTGAATGCTTTGCAGTTTCAAGTGAAAGTCAGAGGGAAGCCCACATTTGAGTTATGTGTGGAATCATTTTATTTCCAGTTTTGGACTGGTATGGATCAGCAGGGAAGAGGAGAGGTTGATATTCCCTGTGGTAATTTTCCCAGGAGCATGGCCTGTGAGGATGTAGTTATACCCAGAGAAGGGTGCCAGTGGATTAGTCATTGGTACCTGGGGCTGAAATGTGATTCAATGAAGCAACATCAACCTTGTCACAGAGAACAGTGAGAAGAGACTCTATTACACTGTGTGGTGGAACAAGGGAGAAAACCATGAGCTGATGAGACCTCTGATTTTGAAAAGGAGAGCAGAGCAAAGGTAATGGTTGGAAGCTGAAGTCAGGTAAGATCCAGAAGAAATGGGATTTTTGTGTGAGTGACTGGGCCAATCTGTGTGTTCTGCATCTCTGAAGGAGGCTGTACCTCTGAACTGTGGTGCCTCTGTGAAAGAACCAGGTCCTGAGCTCAGAACAAGTGTAATAGCCTGAAAATAAACAGGATTGTGACTGCACATGGCAGTGTCTCATGGGCTTTAATGCTCAGAGGGCTCTCTCCAAAGGTTGATCCAGCACAGAGCTGCTGTTCCTGCAGCCATGAGTTCAGTCAGCTCTGGTACCAAACTACAGTGACAGGATTATGGCTGCAAGCAGCTGGAAGTCAGATTTTTTGGAGAAGGTGTTAAAATAGGGAGGTGGGACCAGGTGAGCCACTGTGGTCCCTTCCCACCTGACCCACTGGGTGATCCTGTAACATCTCAGATTTTCAGGGAGCCCCTTTGGATCACATGGCAGAACATCAAGCAATATCTGAAACAGTATTCCTTTTTTTTTTTTAGGTTTTGTGAGTCATACATTTAAGTAATACAAGCAAGACTTTCCTGGGAGAAGGAGCAAAAAAAAATAAAGGAGTTTGAGTTACAGTAATGGTGTTTGTGTGCAGTGCTGAAAGTTTTCTTCAGTGCAAGCTGGTGTGCAGGGATAGGGGTGGGGCACAGCCAGTGCTGTGCCAGAGTGGTCAGGGAGGCCTTCCAGCTCGATTTACCAAATCCAGCAGCTTGGGAAAGCCCAGGTCATTTTGGGCATCACTGCAAGCCAGCAGCCAGTGTAGGGTGGCTGTGGAGGGGAGCAGAGCTCTGAAAGCTCTCCTGTGACTGATGCTGAGACTGCAGCACAGGGCAGGCATTTCCCACTGTTGGGAATGTCTCAAAGCTTCCTTTTGGGTGGGGGTGGACACCCAAACACCTGTCCTTGTGTTTTCCTTTCAGCAACCAAACTCCATGTAGAGATGTCTCTGAAAAGATCCAGGGATGGACAGAGTGCCTGCCCCTCTGAATCCTAGTGGCAAACTGCTCACTGACCTTGGCAGAACCAGGGTTTCACCCTTGCTTTTTATAATAAAAGAACAATGTTCTGCCCTAACCAAAACATCCAGTAAGTTTTTAAGGCCAAGCTATCCCATGGAAACTGTTCCCTCCTCTATCTCCTCCTTTTCTATCCAAATGTACAATTTTATTTTAAAAGCCTCTGCAGGCTGCTGCAGCAATTTTGTAATTTGAGGATAGGGGGAAGCTGAAGTTTTCTAAAGGAATAAAGAAGCAGTTTGATTATAACATGGCAAACCTCCCAATAGCTCTGAAAATACATCTTTTGTGCAGTTGTTGGCACAGCTGGCACCTTGTGGGTTTCTTTAGGTTTTTTTTAAATCATTCTGATAACACTAAAAACATTGGTAGCATCAAAAACCAGGGCTCAGACTTCAAGACTTTTTTCACCTTTCCTTGCAATGAAGCACATTCATATTAAGGTTAATATCAGAGAGTGATGAGAATATACCTTAACTCTGGATTTTGTGGTGGTGGAATTGAATTAACTTTCATCCACAGTCTGGCTGGAATTGTGGGGGTCAGTGTGGGAGGACTTCAGGCTGAGCACTCAGCTGGAGTGCCTGGCTTTGGCAAGAATCAATTCTGACCAGGCTGTCATTTAAGGAATAGACTGGACTCCCTGTCCTTCCCAGCTATGGTGCAAAACATGTTCTTCAGGCACCAGAGGCCAGCAGGAAATATGTGAGGTATGTACAAAGTAAGGAAGGTGAAAGCAGACAGATGGAAATTTCATATATTCTAAAATCATGTCTGCTTTTAGAAAACAGGCTGTAAACTCTGTTTGTTGTTTTTAGCCAAGCTGATGGAAGTGTGTTCTTGATAAGGAGCAGCCTCTAATGGGAGGGAGGGAGGCAGGCCCATGGCAGGTTGTTATTAAGGCCAGTTTGGTTGGCAGCTGTAGAAGAAAATAGCAGGCTGCTCTTGGTTAACAAGCAGTTAAACTCACAGATCATTAAACAAAGGGAAAGTTCACTCAACATCAAAGTGTGGCTTGGTGTTTAATTTGTACTTTAACAAAAGGGGGAAAAAAAAGCTGAGATTAAATATTTCTGCAGGTCTTGTGCAGGGATGGATGTGAGTCCATAATCCTCATATTTACCCATTCAAAATGGGAACAGAAATTCTGTAATATTCTCTTTACTGCAGTCTGAAAGAGAAGAAAGCTCATTATTTACATACAGCATCAAACTTCCTCTTGCTGTTACATGGGCATCTTCCTGCTGTCTCACTCCTACTAAAATCTCTCTGTTTGAGCCTCTAGTTCAACCCAGAGGCTAACAAGAGGAGAAAGTGGTAAAGGTGATGTGCAACTTATAGAAAGACTGCTGAAAAAAAGGTTTGCAATAAAAGATGCTCTGGTACTTCAGAGAAAACTAAATATTTATTTTTTATAGCTTTTTGTAATGCAAATGTTCTGTGCCAAAGCCTGTGGAACCTTGTGTATTAATCACTCTGACTGTCCAGATTTTTATTTCAAGGCTTGGTCCCCCAGCTATTTGGAAAGAAGCATAAATATGTGATTTAAATCAAGGGTGGGATGGAGCACCTGTATACAACAAAGGATACAGTTATATATCCTACAATTTAAAAAGGAAAATTAAAGACATTTGGTTTCCTCTCACCAATCACACCTGTTCAGAAAGATGCCATCTGATTACTTTGTGCTTTGAAATGACTAGAACAGCCTGTGCTGGCTTTTGTTATTATTATTACTATCTTTTTTTTCCTTCTTCTCTCCTACTTCTTGCCCATAATAGAGCTGTGGGAAGTCATTCAAATATAAATCCTAGCACTAGTAATAATCAAAGAGCTGTTCTTAATTCTGAATCAAGTAAAAAAAATCATTGATCTTTTTTTTTTCCTTTTTGCCCATTCTCTGCTTTAAATGTAATGCACTGTGGCCCCTCAGCCCTTCTGGCTCGTTTTGGGGAGGTGATGCTGTAGTGGGTGGTTGCAGGGGGGAGCAGGGGCTGCCATCCCCTGTGCCTGCACAGCAGGACAGGAGTGTCACAGCCAGTTTAAGGCAGCAGCAGTGTTTTATCTTCTCAGAGTCACTGCAGGGGTATCTCAGGATTGCTCTGCTGGCCTCAGCAGGGTTATTGCCCCAGCCTACCAAGGCCACTCTCTATTTTGTCATGACTCACACTCCTCAGCTGACTCTGTTGTGCCTATCTTCACTTCTTGAACCAAAAATCACACTGCTTAGTGGTTTTTAACTGTCACATGTCACAGATTTTCTTTGCAAGACAATCTAAAGAATTTGTAACTTTCTGTGACAAACAGAACCCAAATAGGAGAATGGACTCTCTGCTCTTGTCATCAGCACCAGCTCCAGGAGGTTCTGCTGGAATAATTCTGCCCCACAATTTCCTACAGGATGGATTTGAGGCAGCTGCTATGATTTGCAATGAGGTTGAAAAACTATTTGCATAAATTTTTGGGGCTAAATTTAGTCTTTTAGGGTTGGGTTTGGGGCCACTCCTTCACAATCCCATTCCCATTTCTAGTTCAGGAGTGTGTTTAATATCTTTCAGCACCTACACAGCAGCCAGCCCAGGGGAATGAAGAGAATAATTATTGTGTTTTGATCCTCAGCTCCTTTTCAGAGCTAATAAATAAGTTAGCTGCTGGTTTATGTACTGGTTTGGAAGCCAACACCATTCCAAGGTGTATTTCATTGGAGTGGGTAATTACAAACATTACCCAGCATTATAATTTGCTGTTTGTTTTCTCTCTGAAGCAAATGGATATAAATTGTTTAAAAGGGCAAACCTGTTCAGGAGAAAAGCATCCAGGCACCCAAACAGCAGTTTCTAGCAGTTAAGGAGATATTATTGACATGAACAGGGTAAATGGAATTTTTAAACCATGCAGCTGCCAGTGATCACCGTGGTCTCCTGGAAAGGCCAGGCTGGGAATTGCCCACTGCTACACTCAGGTTGTTTATTCTGGAGGTGCCATTGTCACTGCTGGTATTTTAAGTGATCCTGCTGTGCCTGCAAGCTGGAGTGGGAAGGGCAGAGATGGGAGCTGTTCAATGAAACAGCATTTGAACTGGAAAGCACATGTTTGCCAAAACTGAGCTTGTTCTCCAGGTGTGCACCCCTCCAGGGAATCTCCTGGGGGCTGTGCAGCCTGGGACAGACCCTTGGGGTCCCCCCAGCCCAGGTCCTGCTGCTCTGGAGGCTCTGTGGCCCCAGGGCAGGACTGTGCTGCTCCCCACCATGCCTGGGCATGGCCAAGCCTCTGAAATCCCAAGCCCATCCTTGGCTTGACTGACTTCCATCAAGCCTTGGAGCTGCTCTTTTACTGGACTTGTCTCAGATTTTGACATCCTGAAATCAGGTCTCAGATAAGACTTGGGATGTGCTTTCGTTTTCAGAATTGAAAAAAGAAAGAATTGGTTTGTAAGTGAAATTTATTGGGTTTTCTCTGCTGTGGGAAAGACCAAAGCTTCTGGTTTGTTCTGAAAGAATCTTATTTTTCTGCTTTTAAAGCAGTTTTGACTTCACACTGGAGAGGCATTCCTGCTTTCAGCCAGCACTGACACTCTCTGGAGCTGCAGGGAGGTCACTGCCCCTGCTCTGATGCTGCTCCACATTTCTGCTCCCCAGAGCAGAGGGATAGAGCTACCCCTGTGAGACTGTCAGGAATGTTTGTACACTTTTAGCTGGACTGAGAAAAAGACAATAAACCAGCCTACAGCCTCATTTATAATTACCCAGTGGGAAGGAAATTAAAGTGACAGCATTGAAGTTCTCACTCTCTCTCTCCTGGTGACATTTAGACATGGGTTACACTTGGAAAAGGCAAAGTAATCAGCCAAGTCCACAACCTCCACAGCCCCATTTCATGCTGCAGAGCACTGCAGTGAGCCAGCCAGCCCCTTTTCTCCCTCATCCAGGTATGCCAAGCATTTTATTAGTCCCCTGTCATTTTGGTGCAGACAATGACAAAATTGAATTAAAACAAACTAGACTACAGTCTCCTATGGTCTAGTGAATATTTATGTCACTCAAGCATCAGGAGATCTCTGGAGGGGTTTGGAGTTTTGTTCCTTTTTTTTTTTCCTATCCTTAAATACTTAAAAAAAAAAATCAAATGTCAATGACATTTTCTGGACTAAATGGTTCTAATAGAGCTGCACAGAGATTTGGGTGGTCATATGCTTTTTGTGTCACACAAAGAAACAGGATTAGTTTTACCTGGAAGGCAGAATCATGAGGCTCCCCACAGGCATCTCAGGAAATGGTGATTCCTCCTGACTCAGGTGGATAAAAGATTATGACACAAATGGTTTCTTGTGAAGAAAAATATCTCCTCCTCAGAGGATGAACCTTTAGCTCTAATGTAACACTAAAAATTAACAGTCTGTTTCTTAGATTGGGGGAGCTGTATGTATATCATGTTTTATGCTGCTCAGGAAATGGGGAAGGGAGAGCAGGGGAGGGATGCTGGGGCTTTCACCTGGAAGTGAGGTGTGGAAAATTGCCTAAGCTGCTGGAGAATAGGGCCAGGTTCTTGGCTGCATAAATGTGTTGGTTACAGTTTGCAGCAGGAGGAATATGGGTGCCTAGAGTTGGTCTTGAGTTGCACTTTGATTTGAGCAATCATTTTATGGAAAACCATGGAAATGGTGGGGAGCTCCTTGTGATGGAGCTGCTCCTCCAGGGCAGGTCTCACTGTCCCTGCAGTACCAGAGGTGTTTTTGTCACCCACAGCAGCACGAGGGTTAAAGTGAGCCTGCTCAAGGGTTCAGGTTGGCCTTGAGCATGGAAAATCAATCCCAGCCTGACTTCAGCCCACAGACAGGAACAGCTTGTGACCTTCTCCTGCTGGGAGTGGTGGGACTTTGAGGAGAGCCCTTCAGCAGGCACTGAACCATAGCAGGCTCCAAGGAGCTGTTGTGGCTGATCTCATGTCCAGTTCATTAGAAGAACAAGCATTTAAGAACTTTTTCCTTTCATTGTTTTTTATCTGCCTGCCCACCCCTGGTTAGCAGGCACTGAGAACCCCTCCCTGTGTGGTTCTGACAGCTGGGGCCTCTCCCCCTGCATTAAACTTCCATGGTATTTAGAATAAACGTTGCCTGCATTCTTCTGTTGAAATAAAAAGCAAACTTGAATAGTAAAGTAATTAGGATGTGGGTCACAGGTTGTTATATAGCGAGTCAGACATTATTTAACTTTGCAGAAAATCCTGTGCTAGGCCTTTTATTGAGAAAGTCCATTTGTTTTTTAAAACCCTTAATCAATAAATCCTAATTAAAATCATATGTCAGATAACTAGTAGTCCTTAGGATTTTGCTTTTATACCCAGGAGGATTCTAGCTTACTGATGACATAAGTGTATTTATTTACTGACTAGATCAATAACCTGCTCAATAATTGTTTGTATGCCAAGGTTACAGGCATTTGGCTGGAAATAATTAAAACTGTTGGTGATGATGGATTTTTTTCAAACTTGCTATAATACCTGAAGGAACTCCTGCCTAGGGGTGCCTCAATTCTCAGACAGAGCTGTGTTTAGGTTTGTGTGCACTACAGTCCTCCCAAGCCCTCCCTAATAATTAGATTTGTTTCATTTTCTATGACCTGTCTTCCAAAACTTGGCAGCCACGTGGCCACAGTGTGTGTCCTAAAGCTGATATGGAGAAGAACAACATATTTACAGCATTTCCAGTTTTAAATTTGGTGATATTTGTCTGCAGTGGTCGGTGGGAAATACTGAGGTTTGTAGGGGGTTTGGATGCAAAGGACTTTGAAGGCTCCTGGGTGAGCCCTGGACAGGGTTCTGTGGCACTGCAGGATGCTGGTGTGGGTGTTTCATTTACAGAATTTCTGAACTGCCCTGTGTGGGTTTTTTATAAGGAGTGCTTGCTCTGTTCCCTGGAGCCAACATACAGAAGATGGTGCAAGTGATTAAAAAGTCCTGCTTTGAATCACCTTGTTCTTCCATCAGCAAGTCTCAGTGAGGGTGGCTGGTAAATCCCTGCAGTTCTGTCAGGCTCAAACCAGCAGCAGCAGAGCTCTTAGCCAAGGAGTGACAGAATGGCTGTGAGAAGCAAAAAATCTGGGGAAAATGGAAAATCCGAAGAGTAGCTAGTCTTTATTTTGTGACAAAGAGGCTCTGAGAAAGACTAGATGCTTCTCTGAATTGTAGTTCCAGAAACTTCTCCAAACTAGCAAAATTGCCTAAGAATTTGGTTTCCCATTAATACTTGAGTATTCCATTTAGTTTTGGGGGGCTAACTAATGTGCACTAGATTTCTTTTCATGACTAAGTTTCCCTCGTGGTTCATTCCAGAGTACTTTGTCACTCAGTGGGGCTGAGATCTCCTTCCCTTGTCCTTGGCAGAGGCTGTGCCAGCAGATCCCTCTGTCTCCAAGAGTTTCTGTGCAGCCCAGCTGCTCTGGGCAGGGGTTGTAGTGCTGGCACACGCCCTCCCACAGCTCAGTAATAAATACATCTGACTTCTGCACCCCAGCCTTTTCCCAGGGCATCTGTGTGCACAGAAGCCAGCCATGCATATTTGTTACTGAGATGGAACAATAATTAGGAAATGTTTCATTTGAATTACGCTCCTCACGCTGTTGCTTGGTGTTGTGCACAAATATATTGGGAAGTGAACACGGCTGGATTGCAAAGGCACAGCTAGAGAGGAAAAATCTCTGGTAGGAGGGGAGCTCCAAACTGATCACAGTGACAGCTTTTATCATGCTCTTTCTTCATCCCTTTTCCCAGAGGTTAAGCTCAAGTCATTGATGCAATATCCCAGAAATAACATTTCAGTCTATTCCCAGACGACGTCCTCAGCTGTGTGTTTGGAGCCACTTGCACATAAATTACAGGGAAAGCTTACAGGAGCATAAAGTGTTTTCAGTAAAACCTAAACCCTTTGACTTTTAAGCTTGCTCATGACAAACATCCCAACTACCAAAAAAATAGAGCACATCCTCAGAGAACAGAATCTTTCAGTCTTCATAATCATTTAAAAAGAGAAAGGCATTGCAGATGGGATGGTTAGAAATGAGCAGCCTCTTGAATGCCAGTATATCATGGCATCCAAGCAAGTAGTTGTCTTTCTCAGATTTAATCCTGCTTTTTTTTGCACATCCCTAATTAAAACTGAAGAGTAAAACATAGATTTTGTGCTTAAAGCATATAAAAATATATATGCACACATACATTTATTCATCCATTTATATAAAAATTAATGTGAAAATGTGTTCTTCACTGGAACTCTAATACCTCCAACAGGAAAAGCCATCAGATTCTTGAATTATCTTTCTCAGACAATATCATAAACCTAAAGAAACTACTTAGACTAAGTGCTTGCTTTTCCATGGCTAAATATAGGTAGGATGATTCACTCTTAAGAGCTGGATTTGCATAACAGGACAATGGCAGTTAAGCACCTAAATACCTCGAGGAGTTTTTCCAGCTTCCTTACATCCCAAAGCTGTCATTGATCTCTGTGCAGTATCAATTCTAGGAAGCCAAACCCCATTTGTGGATACAAAACATCCATGCTGCAAAGACATGGCCCTAAAGTTTAGTTTCCCATTTTGATCCCATTTGCACTGGTGATGCTGTGATTATTCCCACAGTGCAGTTTAGTTAATGATTGCCCTCCTCAGCAGGAGAGCCCCAGAAAGGTCTGCACCAGGAGGTGAAGGGATGGAATAGTGGTCAATGCAACCTTGGTGGAATTAGATTGCCACCAAAGCACACTGGGGGCTCTTTAGTTGGGGTCAGTCTTCAACACAGAGCCCTAAAGCAAAGCAAATCACTTCTCATGAAGAGAAGGAAAGTAGAAATTGAACTTTATGTGCTTGGAATATTGGATGGGGTAGGAAAAGCATTTTTCCCTGATTTAGTTGTGCTAAAAATAAATATTTTCTTTGAAGTGTTCCTTGGCATGTCTCAAGTTACAAGATTATTTCATAAAAGCTAATGCACTCAAACTATGCATCCAGAGCCTGTTGCTCCTTGCTTTCAAAGGCTCTCAGGCATCCTCATGGGAGCATGCCTAGTAAAAGTAACATTTTCTCCAGTTAACCAGAAAATAGAAACCCAAGGACAACCCGTCCAAAACCAGCATCAATTTCACAGGATGGCAACTTAAGTGTTTGGAAGGCATTGCTTTTTGTGTATCTGGGACTGACAAAGTCAAACTAATAAATAACCATAAATCAGCTTACAAATGGTTTTTCATCTTTGCATTCTCTGTGTGCTGTGAGTGGCTTGGTGGCAAACAACTGAGCTTTGCTACAGCTGTGAGACCCCCAGGCTTTTCAGCTTTCCAGGGGCTGGCCAGGGCACAAGCACTCTTGCTCTTGAAGCTTCAGGTTTAACTCTTAGGTTCAAACAGTCTCTCCAGTAAAATCTGTAGAAAATTTGTTCCTTCCTAAGGCTACCTTCAGATCATGTGTTCACAAATTTGTTGTTTTGGAGAAAATAAGCCACAAGCTGAGCAGAGCATAGGAAAGCTGTTCCCTTTAGTATTTTCAACAATGCTATGGGTGAATCCTTGTCTCTGTTTCCTCCTTGCTCAGATGCATCAGGAGTTGATCCTTTCAGCACATTAGGACATGTCCTCTCTGCTCCCATTTCTTTCTGTGCAGTCTTGGGGCTGGGTTCAGGTTTCCATAATAGTAGCAGACCCTTTAGTGAAGAGAATGGATCTGCTCTGTCAAAATTTGCCCTCACTTTCTCCTCCCAGACTGGAATTGCATTTTGTGTCAGGAGATTAGCAGCTCACTTGCCCACCTGAGATCTGATCTGGGCACTAGCAGAACAAAACAAAATTTATTTGAACAAAATTGTGTCCTTTGGACTAAAAGCTCATCAAGGCTGTCCAGCCCTCCCTCCTCTGTGAGCCTTGTGTGAAGGAGGAGAGCCTCTTCTGACACTGCCAGGGATCTCTGGGCAGATGGGTTTCCAAAGGTTCTGGTGGAGATGTGGAGGAGATTTTGCTCTCAAGGACTTACAGGGCAAAGTGCAGCACCAAGTAGTGCAGACTGAGAACAGTGCATGCACATGCATGAGTGTGCAGTCACTGTTCACACTTGCACTGCAGTCATTCTCACAGAGAAGAATCTCTTTCAGAGCAGCAGTTTTCCTTGGTAACATTTCTGAGCAGTTTTGTGCCAACTTGTTCTTCAAACCTTGACCCTGCACCACCCCACTGGATGTTGAGCAGGTGTAACAAAGCAATTGGTACCTGCTGCTTTGGATATCCAGATGAAAAATACTGTCAACATCCAAATTCATGTCATTATGGTCCATGATCCATTCCTTAGACAGAAATTGGCTTTTCCCTGAAATCTGGTTTTATTATCAGACTATATCCTCTCCCAAGAAATATGCAAATGAGAGGACTAAAACTGCATGATTGGTACATGTCACAGAATTGGTGTTGTCCCAGTGAATTATCATTTATGAACACTGGAGAGATCTGAGTAAAATAAACCTTAAGTCATCTCAGAAATAATAAGGGATATGCAGCCTGTGTCCTTAATAACCTACTGTAGTGAGCTCAGCTACTGCTTCTTAGTACTGAATATTCATGAAATCATTAAATGAATAATTGGGATACATTTACACTTTATTACTGTTATGGAATAGCCTGGGCACCTTAATAAGATGCTGATGATTCATTTTGGCATGACAGGAAGAGGGTGCAGAGGGAATTTGTCAGTGTGACTTGCTAATGCAAAAATAATTGTTCCATTTTCCAACTTTAATGTCATGACAGACACCGATGTTTAAGAGTGATTCTGCCTCGTAGTCCCTTTCAGTGGGTATTTTGAGAAATTTGTACAGAGCCAGGGCTCCTTCTGTGTCTGCAGTAGGTAAAGAACTGGGGAAGAGCAGGCAGAAATACTCCCCCAAAAATCTCAGACTTGACAAAGAGCTCCTGTATGGTGCAGATCAATTCTGATGCACTTGATAAATGAGAGGGATTAGATGAGTAATCTGATTAGAATGTAATAGTCATGGAAGGAGCTTTCCATTACAGTGAGACCTTGACTCTCAAAATATAATGAAACTTTTATGGATCAATTTAATTATAAGTGAGCTATACAAATATTTACCATGGCTAGATATTGAAAAGTTACTTTCCTCCACTATAAGTCAGCTCCATGAATATATCTGCTGTAAAGATATAAATAGATTTCTAAAGGCAGTAGAAATGAAAATTTAAACAAAAACTACATTTAAAACCTGTGTTGACTCAATCCAGTGTGATTATTTTTGTGATTTTTAGTCCTGGTGTTGCTTTTTTGGGCTACCTAAAAACAGAGGCCAGACAAAATTAAGGGAATAAAAAGCAGATATATTTAATGAAGGGCCTTCAGGTACATTTAGGGCAGATGAAGCCCCCCCAGGGGCTACACCCAAAAATGGATGACATGTCACAGGTTTTCACACTTTTATAAGTTTGGTCCATTTTCATATTGGGGATTAATCTTCCAATTACAACTTCAGGTAATGAAGTCATTTACCCCAAGTTTGCTCCCCCCAACTCACTTTTGTTCACATTTCTTGAGGGCTGAGACAGTGAGGTGTCCTTGATTGCCAGGTCTAGAGAGGAATTGNGAAGAATTGCTTTGTCTGACCAAAATGGGAAATCAGCAGCTAACACTGGATAAGGAGTTTGGAGTTACACACTAAAGAATTACAGCATTACAAATACATGAAAAAAAAAAAAAGGCTAAAATCCTTAGGAGTCACCTTGCAGCTAGTCTGAAGCTGCAGCCCAAACTCAAGCAGCCTAGAAGTAAACAGGTGAGTGATGATAGGATGGATTTGAACACATCCAAAGTATCCCAGTTCATGGAACCCTAAGTGCAGGTGTATCATTGGCCAGGGAAATGGGTGTGTTAAGACCCCAACCAATCACATGTGCACATCCAGGAAATTCAAACCTTCTATTTAAGAAGGATCCAGGAACAATAAAGAAGCTTTTGTCATATGAATCTCTAAGGGTTTGTGTCTCTGTCTCCAACTCTGATCCCAATTATTGTAATACTTAGGCATCAGTGATCACCTCCTACCTGGTGTCTTTCCATTCAGTGCCACTGGTTTCCCTTTTCCATTGGGTGCCATTGGGTGCCATTGGTTTTTCCTTTACATTGATGCCATTGGTTTCCCCTTTTCCATTGGGTGCCATTGATTTTCCATTGAGTGCCACTGGTTTCCCCTTTCTGTTGGGTGCCATTGATTTCCCTTTTCCATTGGGTGCCACTGGTTTCCCTTTCCATTGATGCCATTGGTTTCCCCTTTCCATTGGGTGCCATTGATTTTCCATTGAGTGCCACTGGTTTCCCCTTTCTGTTGGGTGCCATTGGTTTCCCTTTCCATTGAGTGCCACTGGTTTCCCCTTTCCATTGGGTGCCATTGGTTTCCCCTTTCCCTTCCATTGGTGCCATTGGTTTCCCTTTCCATTCAGTGCCACTGGTTTCCCTTTTCCATTGGGTGCCATTGAGTGCCATTGGTTTCCCCTTTCCATTGAGTGCCACTGGTTTTCCTTCTCCATTGGGTGCCATTGGTTTCCCCTTTCTGTTGAGTGCCACTGGTTTCCCTTTCCAT